>JAQQAE010020097.1:0-10774 GCA_029823295.1 Pseudamia nigra | reverse complement strand
GGGGGTCTGAGGGAGCGGGGGGTGAGAGGAGGAGGAAGGAGGGATGAAGAGGAGGAGGGGCAGGGGGATAAAGGTGAGGGTCTAGACAGACCAGGTGAGGAAGCATCGGGTTTAGAGGGAGCTGGGGTGGAGGAGGAGGAGGGTTTAGAGAGTCTGGGGGAGGAGGAAGGAGGTGGTCTGAGGGTCCAGGTCAGACATCCATCCTCCTGATGGAGACACAAGGAGACGCCACAGTCTGAGACATGACCCCTGACCCCTTCTGTGACAATGGGTCAGGCGTCTGGGTTAGGGTTAGGTCATTCACCTGTCCTGTGCGGCAGTGTGTAACCATGGTAACTGTCGCCTGGATACAGAAGGTTCGTCGTTCACGGTAACAAAGTCTGTCAATCTCTGTCTGAAGCTCCGCCCCCTGCAGGAACCCTGGCGCACCTGAACAGAGTTTAAAGGGACAGTCCAATATAAAATGATAATAATATGTGATCAGTGTGTTTATAGGATCAGGTATGTTTCATGTATGATCAGCTGACCTCTTCTATGTTTCATGAACGCATCCAAGGAAACGGGAGGAGGCGGGTACACAAAGAATCCTCCAATCACAGCCCTGCTCAGTACCTGTGCATCCTCCTGATTCCGCAGCCACTGGATGAAATCTCGCACGGGGCGGAGCCTACGATAGCTCATCTCTGAGTGGTACCCCTGACCTGTCAATCAGACAATCAGCCAATGAGGAGAGATCACAGGTTCATTCTTATACTGTCCCTTTATTTTACAAGGCACAGTATGCACTTACATAAGTTATTCATAAGAAAAAAATTGTGCAATGTGTGTGAAGAAGAGTTACCTGTACAGTACGCCTGCGTGTGGGCGGAGTTACCTGTACAGTACGCCTGCGTGTGGGCGGAGTTACCTGTACAGTTCGCCTGCGTGTGGGCGGAGTTACCTGTACAGTTCGCCTGCGTGTGGGCGGAGTTACCTGTACAGTACACCTGCGTGTGGGCGGAGTTACCTGTACAGTACGCCTGCGTGTGGGCGGAGTTACCTGTACAGTACGCCTGCGTGTGGGCGGAGTTACCTGTGCAGTATGCCTGCGTGTGGGCGGAGTTACCTGTACAGTACACCTGCGTGTAGGCGGTGTTTCTCAGGTAAACATGTCGGTCCACTTTGATGATTTTCACTCGGCTGCAGATGACAACAGACACTGTGAAGAGAGACACACCCACTGAATCATGTGACTACAGGTGCATGTTGGTCATGTGACTCCAAACGTGGGGTGTCGGTGCGTTGACCTTACGTGGGTGGAGCTGATGGTGAACGTCAGGTTGAGATGTTGAGAACAGCTTCACCATGATTGGCTGATTGCTGCTGCCATCCTCCAGTCGCAGCCAACGGTACTCGAGGAAAAGCTCCACCCCCTGAGCATCTGTAAACACACCGTTGTCATGACGTCACACGGACACACATGCACCTGCAGGTTAAATCAGTGACGTATTCACCAGATTTTAGAACAGAATCTGTACTAATGGTATTTCATGCACATGCAAAGCCTCATTAAGCTGCATCCCATAATACACAGTGTGATTCCTCACCTTTACTCCTGATTCGCTCTGCTCGTCCCGTGAATGTCAGTAAACCAATCACATCACAGACGACGCCGTGAGGATGATCCGGGATCTGGAGACTGACACAGAGCAGTAACACGAGCTCCTATTGGTCGACTGTGACGTATCACTGCGGTTACAGACGCGGCGCGTGTGCGACTGCACATGCGTGTGTCACACCGTGTGTGTTACCTGTTGTAGAAGGTGAAGTCAGGTGCAGGAGGCAGGTGCTCAGGTGAAACAGAGGATTCTGGGAGAACAGCGATGTGAGCGGCGGGGTTTCTGCTGTTCACGCTGATCTCTGACAAAAGACGGAAGGATGTTAATGTCTGCCAAAGACACATGTTCATACGTGTGTCATTTATGTCGTATGCGTGTTCATACGTGTGTCATTTATGTCGTATGCGTGTTCATATGTGTGTCATTTATGTCGTATGCGTGTTCATATGTGTGTCATTTATGTCGTATGCGTGTTCATACGTGTGTCATTTATGTCGTATGCGTGTTCATACCTATGTCGTGCAAGTTGGCGTCATATTTCTGTTTGACTCTGAATCGACTCAAACTGACGATGTCTCCGAGTTTGAGACGACGATACCAGCGAAGACAAACACTGTTCCACAACACGACGCACACACCGTCGGAACGACCGTCACACACCTCCAACGCACACTGGGTTTGGGAGGGGATAAGGAGGGAGGCAAGGAAAGAGGAAGAAGGAAGGGAGGAAGGGATGGAGGGAGGAAAGAAAGAGAACAGAATGAAAGTAAGTAAGGAAGGAAACAAAGAAGTGACAATGGTAAGAATGGATAGAGTGAAGTAAGAAAGGGAGGAAGTGAGGGCAGAAGGGGAAAAGACACAGAGGAGGAAGGAAGGGTGGAAGGAAAAAGATAATGCAGAGAAAGGAGTGAAAGTCAAAGAGGAAGGAATGAAGGAGGCACAAATGGAATGAGATAATGAAGGAAGCTTGAAAAGAAACAAGGACAGAAAGAGAAGGAAGGAAGGAGAGAGGAGGGGAAAGAAACAAGGAAGATAGGAGGGAATGAAAGTGGGCAGGAGAGAAGTCAGGATAGAAGTGATGCAGAGGAGGAAGAGAAGGAAGGAAAAGGAGTTCATAGAGAGTGGTGTTCCACAGAGATCAGTATTACATCCTCTGTCATTATCTTACATAATAAAAGTGAAGTGAACTGTGTGTTCATGCGTGCATGTGTGTCCACTTTGTAAGTTGGAAACTATGCAGCGCTGACCTTTGACCTTTCACATACTTATGTACAGTATATTGGGTCAAAGATCACAGTAGTGAAAATGGTTTGTCAATCGGACCAATATTTTTTGAAAAATAACTGATTTCTACCTCAAAATTTACTCAAAAACCACGTTGCTACCTCAAAAATAATGTTACCCACTTCAAGAACAATGTGTCAACATTTCTACAGGTCACATGACCTTAATTCACTGAACAATGTCCTCAGAAGCAGGAAGTCACCAAGGTGAACAATGACCTGTTATGACACAATCACGTTGCTATGGCACCGTCATGTACCCTATTATGACATCAACATGTTGCTATAGCGTCGTCATGGACCCTTTTATGATGTCATCATGTTGCTATGGCATAGTCATGGACCCTATTTATGACATCATCATGTTGCTATGTCATAGTCATGGACCCTATTATGATGTCATCATGTTGCTATGGTGTCATCATGGACCCAAAACGTCACGTGATCAACCCAATGCATTGACAAAAGCCATGAAAGCTACGAAAGCTACAACCTGATGTGACCAGTGAAAACAGTCGACCAAGTCACATGATACGATGATAAACAGCCAAACAAATACGATGTAATGCTCGTACAATGTAAAGCTAAGAATATTCTTTTCCAACATGTTTTTGTCGGAAAAAAAGAATTGCGAATTTAATATTCGTGAATTCCAGAGTTTTCATTATTTTAAAAATGCGGTGAAAACACATTTGTTAAAGATAATGTGGATAAATTCTCTGGTTTCATGTAGGATAATGAATAATGAACTGATTTTTGCTTGTTTCTGTACTGACCTTATATGGACACTCACAATTCTGCTCTTTTCTCCCGTAGTAAGTGAGGCGGGACTTGTCGACGATTCGACCAATCAGCCGCAGACGTACAGCGCGTCTGACACTACGATGACCAGACAGGAAGGAGGCGCGGAGCTCGGACACGGAGACAGACGGGCGACACACTGATGAAGACACGCCGATCAATAACACGATCAGAAACGCTGAGATGAATGTGATTAGATATGGAGTCACCTTCATCAACCGCATCATCATCATCATCATCATCATCATCATCAGTGGGCGGAGCCTCCATCCACCCCTCGCCACTGTAGTCTGTGTTGTTCCAAAGAGGAAGAAACACCGTCCGACTGGCTGTGAGGGGAAGCACCTGACCTGTGGACAGTCAATCAATTACTAAATTAATACATTAATAAATTCATAAATCCATTAATCATGTCATCAATCAATCACTTAACCAATCAATCGATGGAAGGTGACAGAAGTCAAACAGGACACAATTATGAAAAAAAAAACGACGTGTGCATTTTGACTTATATTTAACCAATCATACTCGTGGGCGTGGCCACACCCCGTCTAGCTCCTCCCACCTGTGGACTCCGTGCATCCGAACCAGGGCAGGGAGCTCCAGTTGTCCTGACGTCTGACTCTGCCTTCATTCTCGTCTTCTGCCTCGTCCTGACCTTTGACCTCCACGCTGACCAGGCGGTAGGCGTCCCCGCTGCTCCCTGAGGCAGCAGTGGATTGTGGGGGCTGGGCGCCGAGGGCGGGGCTAAAGGTGGCGAGTCTCAGCGTGGCGCCGCGCCGCAGGACGTTCCGCTCCACGAGGCGGTTCAGACCCGGATCCAGAGTCACCTGGAGTCTGCAGTCGCCATCTGTCAGGATGATGTCATACAGGTCCTCACCTGCACACGGAGACAGCCAATCAGAGGACAGGAGACAGCCAATCAGAGGACAGGAGGACACAGCCAATCAGAGGACAGGAGGAGACAGCCAATCAGAGGACAGGAGGACACAGCCAATCAGAGGACAGGAGGTCTCACCACGTAGGACAGTTTGCGGGAAATAAACGTCCGATCCCGGGTCTCTGGTGTAGCGATGGACGTCCACCACGTGCAGCAGGTCTCTGCAGACGGACGGACCCCCCAGCTGGACACAGGACCGTGTGGTCCAATGAGACCATTAAAAAACGCTCACAATAAATTTAAATGTATTTGTCTTCAACAAACTTTGATTCTTGTCTTGATTAGTTTTGTTGTTTATTTTGTCAGTTTTTTGTTCATTTGCTTGTTAATTCTGATCATGTTGTTGATTGATTTAATCACTTCGTTAATTGATTTGATTGTTTTGTTCATTTCCAATTACTCCGTTTTTTTTCCCCCCAAATATTTTTTGTGGAGCATTTCCAGTTTGACAAATATTTGTTTACATCTGTGCTCAGTGTTTTTCTTATTTTATACAAAATACAGAACAAAAGCACAAACACAATTGAACAAATAATAATGAACATAAAGCGGAGGATCATATGAAACAGTTGTGATTAAAGTAAAAGTGACATTAGACTCATTTCTAAGACGAGAGAGAAGGGGAGGAGCGTTATTGTTTATAAGTGCTTCTCTTTTTAATCTAATCATTCATTTTCCTACGTCGTCAGATCCAGGTGATTCTCTACGTGTTGGAACCAGCCGACTCATGAATCCATGTTTTCATACGAGGACCTGACATAACTTTCCATGTGTTTAATATGATTTTCTGTGCTATAATGAGACAATAGGAAATAAAATGTTGCTGAGCTGTTGTGAGATTTCAGAGCCCGAGAATAATCAACAGAGGATCTGGTCATAATGAAATTTTAGTAATCTGTGAAATATATTTAAAAACATCAGCCCAGTACGGGCAACCTCGGGACATGAAGCGATGATAGTGTTGCCTCTGAGGACTGACATCTATCACAGGTTACGTCTGGATATATTTTATGAATTTTTGGCTTTGAAAAATGGAGACTATGCATAACCTTAAACTGTATAATGTGTTCTAGAGATTCTTCCCATTTGTATCTATTTGTTTTTCCAAACTAATCTTAAAGTAGTTAGAGGATGGAGAGATGACTGACAGTAAAGTATCATGGTCTAGTGGTGATTTTTGGTCATTTTCAAATCCTGTTAAGTGTTTTCGAATATAATCCCTGAGTTTAAACACGTCTCTTTGTCCGAGTTCATCTCAACCAGACTCCATTTAAAAACTCTCAATTTAATATAAACACATATTACATTTAATATTTTAAAAGAAACATAAATATATGACAGTAACCTAAATATTTTTGGCCTTTTCTTAAATTCGGCTTTAAATTAAGCCACTTAAATGTAAATAAAAGTGCATTTTTAATGATTATTGTAAAAGAATCTGAGGGAAAATTCGCTAAAACCGCGGTGATTGTTAAACGTCACGAATTTTCTGATGATTTAAAGACAATTTACAGCTATTAAAGGACATTTTCTTCACATTTAAGTACATTTATTGACATTTAGTGATATTTCGGTGCTGTTTAAAGACGCTATTCGTTGTAAATTAATGGTTTTTGCCCGTTTTGGCAGTTGACATTTAAATCGCCGTTTTTTTTAACGGAGTCTGGTGAAGGCGGGAGGAGGTGGTTTCCTACCGGACCTGGTTCTGGATGTAGGGGGACTCCTGGTTCCGAGCCCCTCTGGACCGGGACAAGGTTCGGCTGAGGACGCAAACCGGAGGTTCCATCCCGAACCCCAACCAAAACACCGCGGTGCATGACGGGAAAGCGGAGAAGCTCGAGGGGGCGGGGCTTAGAGCAGCTGATCCTGTCAATCATGTAATAACTGAAAGAACAATATTAAATAAATGCATAAACTCATAAATAATAGAAGAGGTTGAAGGTAAAGGTTATTTAAGAGACAAAATTAAAACAAATAAATGGACAAAATCAGCCATAAAATCCATTAAATTAACATAAATTAACATAAATGAGGAAAATGATCAGAATCAGAATGTTCTTTTATTGCCAAGTATGTTTTACACATACAAAGAATTTTTCTTGACATTAAGGTGCACTGGTATTGAGAAGACAACAACAACAACAATAAAAATATAATAATAACACTAATGGTAATAATAACAATAAGCACAATAGTGAGAATATCCAGTGCTGTACAGCATATACACATTATACACATTATACGCATTACATACATTAAGTGTGAACGATCAGAAAGTGAACAAAAATCTCAAGAGATAAAGAAGCAAAAAGAATGAAATATTTTAAAAAATGAGTTGAATGAACCAAAACTAAGTAAGAAAATAAAAAATAACCAGACATCAGGAAAATGACCATGAATTAACAAATATCAACAAAATAATCAACAAAATGAATAAAAGAGAACAAAAAATAAAGAAAATTAAGAAAAAAGAACAAAAAATTCAAGAAAATGAGAAAAACAAACAAAACAATCAAAAAAGAAGAAAAATGAACAAAATAATTTTAAAAAATGAAGGAAAATGAACAAAATTAATCAAGATAATAAATGAAAGTGAAAAAAAAAAATCAAGAAAATGGAGAAAAATTAACAAAAAAAATCAAGAAAATGAACAAAAATGAACAAAAAAAATCAAGAAAGTGAACAAAAATGAAAAAAATCAAGAAAAATGAACAAAAAAAATCAAGAAAATGAATAAAAGTGAATTTTTAAAAATCAACAATAAAAAAAAATCAAGAAAAATTAACACAAAAATCAATAAAATGAAGAAAAAAGGAAACAAAATGAGCAAAAATGAGGAAAATAAGGAAAACGAACAAAAACAGGACAATTTTTTTCAATTATATTGATGCTAAACTCTTTCCTTTTAAAAGACAATAATGAGATGGATGAGAATGAAAACAGTTCCATGATTATTTTATTTCAGCTTTTGTTCATTTTCAAAGACAATCGAGAACAAAACACGTGGTTTCATTTTTCTGTGTGAAAACAATCAGTGATTTATTGAAGGAAACCGTCGTCCAGGTGACGGTTTCCACGGCGTGTGGTTTTTCCTTCTGTCGACTGGACTGAACCGAAGAAGTGAAACGTCCTCGAACCGAACTTAAAGACAAACCACACGCGTCGGTTCAGAAGAAACAGTTTCATGAAATGAGAACAGATGATTTACTTCAGACTAAAGCAGGTCAGGAGAACATGTGGTTTATGGTCAGTCTCTGAGCTCCACGGGGGGGTTGGGTGTGTGCAGTGTGTGTTAGTTGTGTGTAAAGTGTTGTGAGTCTCTGAACTCCAGGTACACACTGAACAGCAGGTGCAGGGCCTGGATTCGGTTTCCGTGGACGGGGATGTCGAGCAGGGCGCACACCAGATCGCAGTAGCGCTCCAGGTTGGCGTCGACGCGGGCCGAGGGCAGCTCCACCCGCCCCAGCAGCTCCTCCAGCTCCGGAGGCCACTCCTGCATCAGGACCTCCACGTCTGGCATCGGGCGGCTGTACTGGACGCTCGCCGCCGGTTTGGACCGGTGCAGGGCACTGATACTGTCCACCCACTGGTCCACGAGCCGAGGGTTGAGGTGAGGACTCGCCACGCTGGTCACCTTCTTCAACTGCGGGGGGGGCAAAGGAGAGTGGGATGGGGAGGGACAGTTGTTCATCATATGTACCACAAACATCCTCTTTCAAACCATGTGACTCCAAAACCCATTGACTTCCACTGTTTGAACTATGACTAAAAGAGACGAAGGAGTGGGTTTTGTTTACCTCTGCGGCGCCGTGTTGTTTGGTTTCCTCTGACAACCACAGAGACAGAACCGTCGGGTCCGACTGCTTCACGCTGGGCTCGTCCAGAACCACCAGACCCAGGCCGTCCGCCTTCCCGTCCGGCCTGGGCACCTGAACACGTCACAGGGACAGGACAGTTCAGAGGTCATGCAAAAGACGGCAGAGGTCAAAAGGGACGGGGAGGTCAGGGAGAGCTTTACCTTCAGGAAGGCGTCGATGTCTCCGACGGCCGGGATGTAGTCCGGGATAAACGGCTTCAGACTGTGTTCCAGTTCAATGGACTGAGGAGTGTAACTGACAGGAGACACAGCCAATCAGAACGCAGATCGACAAGAACCAGCCAATCAGAACGCAGGCTAACACTAAAGACATTAACAGATTTGCCTCAGAATTGTCTGAAATTAATTCAAAAAGTGAATCTTTTCTCTGTCTTTTCCCTCTGTTCTGACTGGCAGGTTGTACTGGTAATATGGAAGTGAGTACTTTGACCTGAGCACTGACTGACAGGCTGACTCGGGTTTGTTTTTTCTCTCACCGTGTGATGTACTGGAACAGCTCTTTGACCTCTGTACTGACTGGCAGGTTGGCGTAGTCGGCAGGATCATACGCTCCCTCCAGATTCTCCGTGGGTTCATCGTCGTCATCGTCGTCATCTGTCTCCTCTTCGTCCGACTCCTCTTCCTCCTCCTCGTCATCCTCCTCCTCGTTCGGACTCGCTCCCGGCTGTTTGACCAGACGGCGTTCAGGCTCCTCGTCGCTGCTGCTATTGGCTGACATCAGACCACGCCCCCTGCTGCTCCTCTGTCTTGACGGTGGCTGAAAATCACAAAGAACACAGGTAAATGAAATGGAAACCATGAAGAACAACAGCTGCCATAGATTTACATCCATTTACACCAGTTACAGAGTTGTCCCAGTTGGTTTGACACACTGAATTCTTTGGTGATGGTTTAATCACAACTTCCATGTGTGAGATTTGAACTAGACACCCTAATCGTATGGATCTGAGACCCCAGATCCACTGTCCACCTGAAAACACACTAACTCATTTCAGATGCTATCCTGGATCTGGTTCTTTCGGTCATGAGCATAGGTGAGGGTAGGAACGTAGATCCACCAGTAAACCGAGAGCTTCGCCTTTCGGCTCAGCTCCTTCTTCACCACGATGGACTGATGCAGAGCCCGCATCACTGCAGACACCGCACCGATGCGTCTGTCGATCTCCCGTTCCATCCTTCCCTCACTCGTGAACAAGACCCCAAGATACTTGAACTCCTCCACTTGAGGCAAGACCTCATCCCCGACCTGGGCGGAGCACTACACCCTGTTCCAGCTGAGGACCATGGTGTCAGATTTGGAGGTGCTGATTCTCATCCAGTGAGAGCTGTAGGTCACGACCTGATGAAGCCAACAGAACCACAGTGGTTTTCAGCTAAGGTTTCACTGATATGATTGGCATTTTGGAGGATGTGGGCATGGTTTGTGAACTTTCTCCCAAATTAGCCTGCATTGGACAGAGCACCCACCCCCCGACCCTCACGAGGATTAAGGGGTAGAAAATGGATGAATGGATGGATGGATGGGTGATGGATGGACACAGCTGTTTGAAGGGGAGCTGATAAAGCAGCCGATGTGACGCAGCTGTGGAACAGAACACGTGGAAAGTAATGACGGGAACGCCGACTGAACAGGTGGAGAATCTAGAGAGGAACCAAAGCTGAGGGAACCAAACCTCATCGACCTATGGACGGAGAATCGCTAACACTTTTGTACATATTCACCTTAAAAAACTGAAACGACAACCAAGCGTGCCAAGAGCGGGTTGGCTGTTCCAGCAGAACAAAGTACGCGGACCGCCCATCAGACGGACTCCGTGGGTGTGATTTGCCGGATCCATAAGTAGACGTGTGGAGGTGAGTTTAGCAAACACACACCACATCCTCCGATAGGTTAGGGACAAACCCATGACCCAGGACTAGCACAGAACACAACTCAAGCCTTGATCAGCGTGTCAGTACCCCATACTCCCGGAGCACTCCCCACAGAACTCCCCGAGGGACACGTTGAATGCCTTCTCCAAGTCCACAAAACACATGTAGACCGGTTGGACAAACTCCCATGAACCCTCCAGGACCCTGCTGAGCTGGTCCACTGTTCCAGGACCAGGATGAAAACCACACTGCTCCTCCTGAATCCGACGTTCAAGTGTCTGATGGATCCTCCTGCGCAGGAGCAACGTTAGCAACGTCACACTAGACACAGATACCGTAATTTCCGCACTATAAACCGCACCTGATTATAAGCCGCACTGTCCAAAAATGTCACATTTTTAAT
>JAQQAE010020096.1:0-10774 GCA_029823295.1 Pseudamia nigra | reverse complement strand
CACTGATTAGTGGTTTTCTTGAGGCTACACAGCTGTTCAGTCCCAAACCCTTGAGTTCCCTTCGCATTGTGCGTGTGGAAATGCTCTTACTGTACCGTATTTGCTTAGTTAAATCCAGGTGGCGACTTTTTCTTTGGCCAGGCAGTGTAAAACCGCTGTGCTCGTAAGTGACATATTAATAATCTTCCTAAAAGATTTAATGATTATATGAGCTCATATTTCATGTTCACATTGTGGAAGAAACAAAGAGCAAGTGCTGAAAAGAACATTGCTATGACAGGGAAACTTTAAGTTTTTTTAAGCCTAAATCCTTTTGTGACTTTCATGTTATTATTAGAGGTGATAAATGCAGTCATCATAATTTTGTCATTTGTTTACTGTGGTGTGATTGCAGCTCGATAAGCAACAGTTTGAAGAGACCATCCAGGCTCTAAACAACCTCTACGCAGAGGCAGAAAAACTTGGGGGAAAGTCTTACTTGGAGGGCTGCCTTGCTTGTCTAACTGCATATACTATTTTCCTCTGTATGGAGACTCACTATGAAAAGGTAAACCTGCTCACGCAGTGCTACGCACTTGTCCATGTTGTGTAGAAGTTAAAGGATGTGTGAGAGCAAGGCAGCTTATGGTGATGTCATGCTATATTTCATGCATCTGATAAAAACAACTAATAATACAAGGCTTTGAATGTTTTTAATTAACCAGCATAGGTAATTTAAAATGCATACGTTAATAACACTTATGTACAGGTGTGTCAAAATATTTTAATTCATTTCAGTGAATTAAGGATTCCAGGCATAAGTACCATGCCATTTTTATGGTGTAGAAGTCTGTCCAGCATTCACAGAAGGTTACAGAATGTTTACAGAGATCACACCATTGACCTGAACAAGGTCCACAGATGGATGAAGAATAACGACACCAGCACTGAAGATGGAAATATTCTGTACTGAACTCCTTTGCCCAGAAGTAACGTGTTGGTTTTGCTCAGAGTCTGTTATTCACCTGCAACAAAGAAATCCATTATAAATGTTTGTATAGAGGAAGCCTTTTGCTAACAGCTCATGCAATTTGGATGATCTACATAAGATGAAAAATGATCATATTTGCTTTAATTTTGGGACAGCACTTGGAAAAACAAACGAAATACTAAATTGCTTTGTTTAAAACATTCCTGCCTCTGTTCTCTTTGTGTGCTTCACCGCAGAAAACATCTATTTTGCAGTCTCTCTGCAATGCACTATAAAACTACCGTCCATCATTCCACAGCAGCCAAACTAATAAGGACACCTGCATGTCCCTAGATTCATTCTGTATTTGCTGGCCTCATTAAATAATCTAAAGCTGGTGTCAGTTGCCTCAAAAATCACAATTAATGAAGCCTATCACTAATCATTTGAATTCCACATGCTACTCTGTGTGTGTACAGGTGCTGAAGAAGATTGGCAGGTACATTAAGGACCAGAATGAGAAGATTTACGCTCCCAGGGGTTTGCTGCTCACTGACCCTATAGAAAGAGGTCTCAGAGTTGTATCCTTCACTTGACAAAATTCAGAACGTTTCTTGAATGTGCTGGCGGTAACAATATGTGCCTCGTGGTGCCATAAAAATTTTAAATAAATGAAATAAGCACAGTGGTACATAGGATTAAAACTTATTTTATCCAAACCCAGGCATTAAGTTCTTGTTTTTTGCATTGCTACCTCGATTGGATTTGATATAAGCGAACTTGTATCTACTCATCTACAGGAAGTAGATCATCTTAACGCCATTAAATCAGTTTAACTATTTGATAGTTGCGGCTGTTTAGTGTGTACATATCTCTGAATTTTTCTGAACTTAGAATGCTCTAGGTTGAAATTACCATCTTTGAAGACAGAAGTATTGGCTCTGGAAGATAAAGGACACTGGGTAGGAACACTCTTAAGTCTATTCTTATTCATTCACTTCAGTAGAAAATTCTTGAGTTTGACATCCTTAGACTTCACTGAGGGAATCAACATTTCATGATAGGTTTGGTATTTGAAAGAGTTGTTTCTATGTCATAATCCAAACCGAAATACATAATGACATTTAAAACTCCTGCAGGCTGTGTGTCTTTATTCTCTAACAGGACTTCTTTTTTCTTCTTAGCTCTTTGCACAGGCCGACGACTCTGAACAGATACTCCTCATCTGTCCGGCAGCATGTGTTTGGACATCTGCTCTGCTTCGCCTAATGGATGTATATAGTTTGATTTGATCTCTTTCTCTGTTATTTATAAGTACTTTACTGTCTCTCTTGTTATGTTTCTTAATGTGTCTTGACGTCTTTTTATAAACAAGGCCATATAAAATTGTGCTAGTTGGTGAAGCCTTTTTTTTTTTTTTTTTAGAAATAGTGCCCATGTGTCAAATGCCACTTATTGAACACAGTTATCATGAGTGATTTGACTTGTGTATTATTTTGCAAACGATGTAAAGTCACAGAAATTGGACAACAATGGTGGCACAGTCAGTAAACTGTCCTTCTGTTAAGGCTGTCTGTCACAGTGTTTACCTGTTTGTCACCTTTGTTGGGGGAAACTTCTCTTTATCTGTGCATGAATGTGGGGAAAGTGCATCTAGTGAAACGGGTGGAAATAAACACAATTTTGAGACTGAGGATGTCAAACGTGGAGCATGTTTATCAATGAGGACTTCACAAACTCTCAATGTGACAATTTACCTTTGATATCTCTGCTGTCATGTTACACCTGCACTAAATCTCATGTTATATATGTTTCTCAGAAGATGAATTTCCTGCTCTGCGAATGTTACCCTCTTTATCACCAAACACCACAGTAACCTTAAACTCTCCAAAGTCCTCAGATGGGCACTAATTTGTGATCGATGACGCTGGTCTACTTTTCTTACAAATGATGTTCTGTTTTATCTAAATAAATTTTTTTTTTTTCACGTGTTGAAATTGTGTGGAGTTTTTTGAAGGTACAGAAGAGATGGTTTAAATTTATTTGAATGATTGTCTTTTGTGGTGCTTCCCAAACTCCTCTAGCTCAAAACCCAGAAGAGAAATGTCTCCTTGAAACAAAAACAACTGCCATACTGTGTCCATTCCACTGAAGATGAATCCACAGCAGTTGTATTGACTTAACTTTTTAAATGTGACAGATGCACAACACTGAATACTGAACTTAATTTTGCTACAATGTTGTCAAAGCCAGTATTCTAAAGCAAAGAAAATGAACAAAAAATTATTAAAACAGAAGTAATTATAATTGTTTTTTCAATGTTCAGGATCTACCAGTACATCTGTGGTATATTAAAGCTGGTCCAAATTTGATGAATTTTAGGTTTCAGTTTTCTTAAAATATATTTGTCAGCAAAGCTATATATCTTGATTTGATAATTCTGTTGAATATACGTATAATAAACCACATTTTAAATGTAGCCGAAGAAGGTTTGAAAACATGTATTTGGCAGCAGTTTTAAATCTTTGTGAATGTTTTTGAGTTTCAAGGACAGCTTCATTTGAAGTTTTCCAAATGCAGAAATCGTTCAGGTCAAGCCTTGATTTATAGATGGAAAAAGCAGCATGAAAAGAAATAACAGCAATGGCTTAGACAACTGTATTTGTTAGAGGTCCATATTGTACAAGAATATTTCATTCTTATTCAGCCTGAACTAAACTGGAGGGAAAAAATGACCATTAGTTTGGAGTTTGTTCAAGAACATGATAACTACTTTTTCAGCCAATTTCACTTAAAATAATATTATTTTCAGTCACATTCAATGTTTGTCTTGAATTTGGTTTTCATTAACTAATAATCATCTTTTCCTTTTTTTCTGTTCTACCTAACCAACCCTTAGATGTCATCAAATTCTGTTTATCACACTCTCAAACTCAGTCTCTAATTGCACTCAACTGATTCTTTCTTACACAATATCATGTGCATAAGAAAAGAAGTGTGGAAATGAGGTAAAGGAGAGCGTACAGGCAGGCTGGAGAAAAGTGATGGGTTACAAATGAGCACCAGCAAGAGTCAAAGGGAAGGTTTACGGCCAAATATGATGTACAGCCTAGAGACAGAACTGGATGTGACAGAGGTGAAGATGATCAGATTCTCTGGGAGTAATGAGGATGGACAGGGTTATTAATGAGCACATCAGATGGACAGTTCAGGTTGGACATTTTGTAGACAAAGACACCAGATTGAGATGGTTTGAACATGCGCTAAGGAGGGATAGTGGGGATATTGATGGAAGGATGCTAAAGATGACAAAAAGGAATACCCAAGAGAAGATTTATGGAATGTGAAAGAGGACATGCAGCTAGTTGGTGTGAGGGAAGAAGTTGCAGAGGGTTGGGTCAGATGGAAGCTGATGATTTGCTGTGGAAACCCACAAAGACAACAGCCTAAAGGAGAAGACAAGAAGGATACACATAGCATACAGTCACATGTACATCTTCAAGATGGACACACAAGTGCATAGATCATTCAAAGCTCCTTCAAGTTTTGTAGCCTCTGGGCCAAAAAAAGAAAAAGGCTGATGCCAGAAGAAAACAAGGCCTTGAATGGCAGCTGCTTGCATTCTATCCCTGACATGATCAAACTGGCAACAAACAGATCAAAAGCTGCAGAATGTCACAAATAACTGGGCGAAATAACTAAACAAGATCAGTTTCATGTTGTTTTGTACAATTGAATATGAACTGACATATGGTCATACTACTGGGAAATAAATACAAGGCAATTTATCCCCATCTGTTGTTGACAGATGTGTAAAACTACATTGAGCCTCTCTGAAGTCCTCCTAACACCTAAGCTTAGGAGCTTTATGAATAACTTTTATCTTTACTGGGATCTACTCTTGACCTTAAGGGGAAATTCAGAAACCATGTCCCGTAACTCTAAGAATTCTCTTAAAGTTTATTCACGATGATCGACTCTTTGCACATGGAATCTTTATGTACTACTATACAGGCTCGTTTGTTTACGGTCAAAGCCCCTTTTATTCTGAAAAGGTCAAAGCGGAAACCTTCCTACAAAACACATCGATTTCCGGTCTGTGACTGATGCTAATGCTAGCTCCTGAATTGCTGCTGCTTGTGAGTTTTAATTATTGTCATTTGCGAACACAAGTCGTCGTGGAAAACTATCCAAACTGGACGCAAACTTGAACAGTTTCTGAAACCCGCAAAGTAAGCTTACGTGTTGGCAATTTTACAGGTGTTATTGAGAAAGGTCCTGTATCTTATGATTAAAAGTAAAACCGGTTTACGGAATGAAAGCGCAGCTTTTCCAGCTAAATAATTGTCATTAAGAATCATAAATACTTCAGACAACAACAGCAAAGCCGAAAGTTAACGTTACACGTCACATTGAATTTGCGGATTTATTTTACTAATGTAACAATTGAATTGCATTGTGAACAGGACACAGAATTCTCTGTCCACACTGGCGTTTCCTTGTTTCGATGGTATTTATCTCCCCAAGCAAGAAAATGAATTCTTGCATCTTGTCATGGACGAAGTGGAAACATATCAACAGAAGAACGACCGTAGAAGGCGAGTTGGATCAGATCATATCAGCAGAGGGAAAGTTGTAGCATGTTAAAAACTAAACAGGTGTCATGGGTTCTTACGTTGTCGTGTTTTCTGTCCCGGTCCAGTGTCCTCCTGTTCCCACCTCTACCCAGCAGACTGCGGTACCTGATCCACAGGAGCATGGAGGACCTGCCTCAGTTTTGCACATTCTCAGTGGGGGAAAGCTGGTGTCGAAGAGTCGTGGTCTGCTACTCCGAGCTCAGGTAGTGGACTCAGAATTACATGTGCAAAAGCTTGAGGCACTTGGGTCTTGAAGTTTTAGTATGCGTAAACATTTCTGTTTTTCCACAATGAAGTACATGTCTGTATCTGTAGCAAGGGGTACCTCCTTTGAAATATTTTGAACTATTTGGGACAAAATATAAGATCTAAAGCCAGGTTTCATTCAACCCGTCAATATTGTTCGCTCCGTTTCTTGCCTCACGATTGGATGCCACACGAAATTTTGATTCCGTCTGTTGAAGCCATTTTGTTTATTTCTTTGCATGCGTGTGTTTATATTGTACAAGTATTTTATGTTTTTTCATTTACAGCCCCACAAAAACAACAAACTAAAGGTGGATATTTGCTAATTCTACCCACGTACTGACTGTATGTGGTATTTAGAGACATGGTCACATTGGTTTTTTATGTCTTTTTTTTTGCAGGGGTGAAGTAGATGAAGAGAGTGACATTGAGAGCAGCAACAGTTTAAGTGAAGAGCCCGTGAGAAGTAGGGAGGAGGCAGAAGGAGATGCTAAGCCTAAATCTTCAGCATCTCAGCGCAGTAGGGGACCCAAGAGGCCAGACAAACCACTTTATATGCCACGAGCTGCTCGGGAGAGACTGTCTTTACAAAACACTCAAGGATCTTCAACCACACAGAAGTCGTCATCCACGGCCAAACAGGAGTCATTCCCCATATTAACGGACAGTAATCCCGAATGTGTTGTTGACAGTTCACCACTTTGCTCCCAGGAACAGAAACAAGACTTAGTCCCACATCTGCATGAAGCAGAGATAGAATTCTGGGAGGAGAATCTGCCTTGCATCAGCTCTCTGACACTGGAGGATAATGAGAAGGACAAGGAAGATGGTGCCAGTGTGCAATATAGCTCCGAAACAGAAAATTCAAGCACAGATGCTGATGATGGAACTGAGGAGGTGAACTCCCATCTAAAACTGTATTCACTAATTTGATGCAACTTTATGTCCATGTATTGTATTAAGCTCTATTGTTTGTCCCGTCAGATCAAGGCACACCTGAAGGAAGGATTAACTGTGTCCATTGAGCAAGTTCACAATGACTACTCCATTTATGAAAATGTTGACATCAACTCTGATGAGTTTGGCCATGTCATAGAGATCTATAATTTCCCTGCTATTTTCAAAACAGATGACCTTCTGGATGCCTTCACAGAGTACAGGTGTGAGCCTTGAGTTAATGTTTTTATTCATGTCTTTTTATTAATTTTAAGTCCAGTGTGTAAGATTTTGGAAAATATAAACACAGAAATTGAATCTTAATATTCGTAGTTGTTAAGTTTTTCTTATCTTAGAATGAGACATTTATATTTACAAATAGAGCTGTTCCCATCCAAGGACTTTACTATGTTTAAGCAGTTGCTCCGAATAGATTTCCTCTGCTCATTGTTTCCATTTTATACCCCATGGCATCCAGAGTTACACTGTCTTACTATGCTCAAAAGTGAACCAGATTTAATATGCCCTCGACAGCCCACAACAGACAAAACAAACACAGGCTCTATTAAATTTCAGTGCATTTAGGCTCCAGTAAAGGAAAGGCTGAGTTGAGGGGTATTCAGTTGGCTACAGTCTGCAAATTAACTGGCAGATGTCACCAAATATTACACATAGAACACTTTATAAATATAATTATTAAGGTTTACATTCAGCTGCATTACTCTCATGTGCCATGTTTTAATATAGACCAGGTTAATATATAACTGGTTGTAAAACTCTGCCCAGTTTGACTCCTCAGGACTTTAATTAGGACATTATAATATTTTTAGTACAGTGACAATCCCTGAACATTATATATAGACTTACTCAGAAATGTGTATAGCTAATGTGCGTTTGAGATTGTTTTTTTTTTTTTAACACTGCCCCCCCCCCTCCCAAAGTGATTTTGAGAGAATGCATACATGGCCTAATCATACAACTATACATCGGAGCAAATTAACCATCATTGAGAGCAATTGTTCTAGAAATGTGTTAGAAATTGATGAAACCAGCACAAGACACACTAAATCATGGCTTTATGTTTATACAGTGACGGTGGAATGAAGATCAAGTGGGTGGACAACACACATGCTCTGGGGGTTTTCTCCAGTGAGTCAGCAGGTAAGGGTTGCAGTAGTTTGAAAGGTCAACATTGAATAATGTCAGTTGAGAGTTTACTAGCATGGATCACGGTTTTTCTTCTATGCAGCACTGCAGGCCCTTTCCATTTGCCACCCTTTGTTGAAGACACGAGCATTGGCTGATGGGAGTAAAAAAGCCAAAGGCAAAGCTATTAGACGAGCAGGTAGGACATTTACTTCCTCATCCCTGTATGTATTTTAAGTAAAATGATTGTTGTGCTGTAGATGTCTTTAGAATAATCGTGACCTGGATGTCGGAGTCGTGTTGTGGTGCATTGCTCGGTGTGTTCAGTGAATTGAAGTGATTATATTTTATTTTGTGCTGTTGTCAGAGTTCATTCAGCCAGTGAAGGAGCGTCCTAGGACAGATTGTGCTGTCGCCAGGCGGATGGTGACCAGAGCCCTGGGGCTACAGGGACGAGGACGAGTGCAGAGATACTGAGGAGAACTGCTGGGAAATACAGGTGAATAAATTAACAAAGCAAAAAAGAGACATTTTAGCTTTACTGTGCAAGCACCACGGAGAAAGGCTGAGTAAATGTAATGTCTTAATTGCATGAGATCACAACATATTATAAGAGGACTGTGGTGCTTCATAGGGGACTTGACCCACAGATCACATCTTTTACAAGCAAGGGAACACACTGATTGGTTCACACCCCAACAAAAATCTGATCATTTTTATATTTTTCAGTGAAAATCAAGTGCAAAAATTAATCTTCCCCCTAATGTTTCAATTGCTACTAATGAAAATATTTACAAAGAATATATAGTATATTGGAGACTGCTCTGCTGTGGAGTTCCCAAGAAAACTGCCTGTGCCTTGAAAATCATCTGGTTCATGTCAGCAAACCTAATTTTTTTTAACACGTCCTCAGTGCAGCTCTGTATTTGCGGTCCTTTTGAAGCATCTGCATACACATTTCAAAGCTGTAGCTAAATTTTATAAAACTTAATCATTTTTCAACATTCTTTATTACAGAAAATGTAATACTTTACCACATTCACCCATGCATACAACAGTAAAACAGTCAGGCAGGTACTAACCAGGGCCCTTATAAAATGAAGGGCCCCTGAATGTGCTGAATTACAAAAAACTAATTTACAAAACAATGAAGAAACATTTTCACATGTATTTGTAGTTTTTACAGTATGTCCATAATGCTATAATAGTCCCTGACTGTAATAATTTAAGGAGACTTACACATGGAGAAAGAAACTGAGGGGATGTGATGAAGATAAAACTGTATCTACTGTAGCAAAGGAGGAAATGGGATAAAAATCAATAAATAAAAACCATTTTAAAAGCCAGCTCAAGTATGTGAAGGAAAAAATCCTTAAAGCACTTCTCTACTCAGCGCGATTCTCAATTTCAATATATGACATTCTGATAACATGTCATAAATACTTTAGTACAAACAGCAGCTGCAGGTGAATCGACTGCATCATCAGTGGAAGAGCTGATAAGCACCAAGTTTGGACCTAAACTTCAATGACAATAAATGCAAAAGGCTAAAAGATGAGAGCACTTTGTCCAGCTGAATGTGGTTAATAGATTTTAGAAGCAGGCACTTCATTTCTCACTGAATCATTGTCCATTGTTTGAGCCCTGAGCTCAGCGACAGGCCCGCACTGCTCCAAACAGCACAGCCCCTCCTAGTGGTTGTCCGAATGCACAGACGCTTCCTTTAACGTGTCCATCAATCTGTCCAGTCCATCCTGGGTCTACCTGTGCGAAAGCTGGTTGGTCAGCAGTCCAGGGAACATGTCGTCCATATCTGGAGTCCGTGAGCCGCCTACGAGGACAACAAGAAAACAGTGTCTACTTACATAGGCATATGAAGAGAAAAAACAGCATGAAGGGCAAATGTTGGGGTTCTGAATAAAACATATGACTTGGAAACTACTGTCCTTCAAGATAAAACAGCCAGAGATTATGCAGTAAAATAATCATTCACCTTTTAATGTTCTGTTAAATTCTCTTTTTATCTCTTCAGTAACATCTAAACTCATTTTTTGGAATGTAAGTAAACACAATATGGAAAAAGAAAGCGAGAGCGCATCCGGAAAGTATTCATAGTGCTTCACTTTTTCCACAGTTTTTATGTTACAGCTTTATTCCAAAATTGATTAAATTAATTTTTTTTCCCTCCAAATTCTACACACAACACCCCATAATGACAATGTGAAAAAGTGAAATTGTTGCAAATTCATTCAAAATAAAAAAACCTGAGAAATCACATGTACATAAGTATTCACAGCCTTTGCCCTGAAGCTCAAAATTGAGCTCAGGTGCATCTGTTTCCACTGATCATCCTTGAGATGTTTCAGCAGCTTAATTGGATCCACGTGTGGTAAAATTCAGTTTATTGGACATGATTTGGAAACTCACACACCTGTCTATATAAGGTCCCAGGGTTGGCAGTGCATGTCAAAGCACAAACCAAGCATGAAGACAAAGGAATTGTCTGTAGACCTCCCAGACGGGATTGTCTCCAGGCACAAGGCTGAGGAAGGTTACAGAAAAAATTTTGCTGCTTTGGAGGTTCCAATGAGCACAGTGGCCTCCATCATCTGTATGTGGAAGAAGTTTGGAACCAATAGAACTCTTCCTAGAGCTGGCCAGCCATCTAGGCTGAGTGATCGGGGGAGGAAGGTCTTAGTCAGGGAGGCGACCAATAATATGGTCACTTTGTCAGAGCTCCAGCGTTTCTCTGTGGATAGAGAAGAACCTTCCAGAAGGACAAACATCTCTGCAGCAATCCACCAATCAGACCTGTATGGTAGAGTGGCCAGATGGAAGCCACTGCTTAGTAAAAGGCACA
>JAQQAE010020094.1:0-10774 GCA_029823295.1 Pseudamia nigra | reverse complement strand
GAATTGTGAAGCACCTAGAGATAATCGGCGATTATGATTGGCGCTATACAAATAAAGATTGAATTGAATTGAATTGTCTGTCATGCTATCTAAAAGCATGAAACATACAACATATAACAGCCTTTCATTGGCCTGTGTGAACATATTGGAAGGATGTGCCAAAGACCAGCACTACAACAATTATAAGGATTATATATAATAATATAATATGCATAGATCATCATCAATCAACCATCACTACTAAACACCTTTAATTTCTTCGATAAATTATCCATATAAAAACATGTGAAGATAGTGAAGAAAACAGACTTGTGACAGTGTTGCTGACCCTGAGTGCAACAGGGCTGACTCTTCAGTAACATCCTCAGAGATGATCTGTTGCTTGCGGTGCACAAAACACACACATTAGAGAAAAACCACAAGTAAACATTATTCAGATTTTTAAGCGTTTGCATATGCCCAAAAATAGCCTTTTTTGGGAGCTGGAAGCCAAATGATATGTTTGCGCTGCACTCCCTGCATCATTATGTAGCAATTCTTCACAGTGGTAGGTTGGATTGCCCTCTCACACTCGCAGTGGAGTTGAGTGTGTGTCCTGTGTCCTCACTAGGTCACACCTCTGATCTCTCATTAAAGCTCTCTGTCTCTCTGCCCTCCTCTCTCCCGTGGGAACACAATGATAGCCTATTGTTCTAGACACAGCTTGGCTTTTTGAAAATGGAAACAATTTGTGTTTTATACAGACCAGGGCAGTTCGGTTTCCCTTACTAGGCAGGCAGCTGTGCTTTCTGAATCTGATGACCTGATTGTGTGTGTGTGTTCCCAAAAAGCCCTTGGCGTGCTGATGATTTAAAAATGATCAGCTTGAGAGGGCTCATTATTCCCTGCTCTTCCAGTTCTATGTTAGGGAGCTGCATATAAACAGTGTCTGTGTCGATGTTTGTCTGTTAACACTTGTCCGCAGAATGAACACTGTCTCAGTCTGCTGCTGTCTTCTCTGTTTGCCTCGCACCCAGCCTCTGTTTAGCGGTCAGAAGCCAATATCCCATCTTCCAACTGCAGAGCTTCACATCAGGGTCTTTTTTTTTCCCTTGCCCTCACTTTCACTCACTCTGTCTCTTTATCCACCTTTCCATTCACATGAAACTGCACCACAGCTTAATGCCAGGATTACAGCTCACCTCTGCCAACTCTCTCCGTTCCCACTGTTTCGCCGAACCACACCCTGAAGGACACTTCACCGCCTCTCATAGACATCACCGAAGGGAGGCTGAGTGCAAGAAATGACTCATCTGTGAGAACGTTGGTATGATAAAAGCCCTTCTTTTGATGCACGAGTTTGTACAAAGGAGTGTGGTGGTCTGAATGAATGTGGGAATGTGAGCATCGCATCTATTTTATACTGTGAATCCAAAAGAAGAACCACCTAGATCCTTTAAAGCAAGAATACAACAGGATATCACCAACTATGGCAGCGATCATCGAGTGGCTGCCTGAGAGTCGTATCCAGCTCACCAATGCTTCCAATCACTTCTGCAAAATTCACATAGCATGACAGCAGACAATATGATCTTGTATTTAGGATATATTGCATTTTTCAGCCTTTACTAGTGGTGGGTAGAGTACACAGAGACAGTGCTCAAGTAAAAATATTGTCACTTCATGATTAAAAGGATGGGGCTGCTGTCTCTTCCAGCTCAAGGCTCCTTTCACACCAAATAAGCCACGGTTCTTGAACTGGAGCTGTTCAGGTTCCCTGGAGCTCTGGTTCCATGTAGTAAACCAGCCTGCGTCTAGTCAGGGACATGTCATTAATGTTGGGCGGAGCACAGTGAACAACAAATTTTCACATACAGTGTAAGTTTTGGACATCTTCTTTGTCGTCTTGCTAATCTTAAAATATTTTTCAATGTATGTAAGTGAAAATCTCCATCAATGAAATTACATGCCTACTTTGGTTCCAGGTGAGAACCAAGTTTTTTGGTTCCAGGTGGGAGCTAAAGTTCCAGGTCATTTTTGGTGAGAATGTGCCGGCCAGTTCAAAATTAGGATCTACTGTAGAACTGGAACTGATATGGAGCCCTGCCAGTGTGAAAGCTCTGGAAGACGAGTGGAGAACAGGCATAACTACATGTTCAGGACACTGAAATGTGGCTTACATTCTGTTGTTACATTTGCGAGTTCTTGATCACTCTTCGGTGAATTGCCTCCTTGTTTTGTGTTGGAGTTTGAAATGGTCCGTTCACATGGTGTGTTTGCTTCTGAAAATATTCTGATAGATTCAAGTGCACAAACTTCTGGAATTTGTACTAAAATAGACATTTTGAACAGTTAAGTTGGTGCTTTTTAAATAATTTATCAAACTCCACAGAAATCATTATTGATCATTTCTGTTCATTTGCTCAATTATTTTTTTTCACTTTGTTGTTTACTTTGTTTCTACGACTGTAGGTTGAACAGATAGATGTAAAATCATACTAATATCTCATTCGTTATCATGCAGAGTTGGCCGCAAACTCTTAATTAGACCAAAGTGTAATTAAGAAATAAATACTAGTTTTATTGCATACAGACATTCTGACTTGCAAAATTGCAATTCATGTAATTTCAGACTCTCACTGATAATAACTTTTTTTTTTTGCGAACGTCTGGCCCCTACAGTGTCTCCTTAGAAAATTGGGGTTCATTTGACAAATGTTGTTGATGACCCCTGCACTGTGAAACACACTAAAATTCTACACTAATAAAAATATAATTATGAAGATTATAGTCCATCTCAGGAGTTGGATCCATTTTTTAAAAATGGCTACATTTCAACTATTTGGCTGATACTACTTTAACTGGAATTACTTTCAACCAAAGAAAACAGTTGGCAGAGACGCCTGAAAAATAGAGAAAGATACCTTGTTCATTTTTAACATGGAATTTTAAAAAGCTCTGCAGAGATTAAGGAAAATTCAAATCATCTCCACTTTGAGGCCAGAGCTTTAAGAGGCAGACCACTCAAACGTCGACTATCCACATGACTACATCTTACTAAGTCCAAAAATATTTAATGTGAGCCACTCTCAGCTGCACTTTAACCGTTATCCTAACCCAATGCCTCGTCCAAGTCTTGTCCTTAAAACAGCCCCTTAAGAGAGTGCGGCTGCGCCAACTGTCCTCACTGTGATTACCCTCATCTCCCTATCTTTGTAAAGAAATCCTTGAACATAAATACACATGCGCTCATTCCTTCCAACCACACTCTCCGTGTCTCTTAGTCACTGCCACCATGCTGTCTTTCTTCTCCCAACAGGCCACTGCTGGAGAAACTCAACTCTTGATCTGGATGGAACAAGTGCCTCCTCCGCCTCCTCATCGCTTCCACGCTGATTCCTGAAGCCCAACATGAACCCAATGAGACTTGGCAAAAGTTGCCGCCTTGGAACAACAACCCCCACCTCCGATCCCTCTCACTTTCCCTCTCTTTTTGTCTTGCCTTTCTCCTTTTCCTAATGGTGGAAAGAGCAGATTCTAGCCAGTCCATTCCCATCTCCAGATTACCAATCTGAGGGTTCCTCATTCATCACTGTCTGGGAGTGGCTCATTGTCATCCCCGTATCACGCACTGTCTTTCTTCTTGCTCTGTGGCCTACAGTCTGTGAACGCACCACCAGAGTCTTAAATCATACACTATTAATACTATTCCTGTACAGATCACCATGGCAGGGTTTTCATTTGGAGACAAAACAGGGGAGGCATTAATAGTAAAGTCCAGCTAAGTACATCATGTTAATCCAAAATATGAAAACAGCCATGATGGAAATCTTTCTTTATCATAATCGACCATCCAATATTTCTTACCTTTCTGAGACAAGAAATGTAAACATTCTGATTTTTTTTCCACATTACAGTGACTTTTCTTCCATTCACCTGGACGAGTCCAGAGCTCCTTAAGTGCCACTGAACTCTCCAAGATTCAATAACTGTCTGGCACACACTGTGACCTAATTTGAAAGGCCCTCAGGATCTCAGCGGCCTGCCGTCAAACTCTGCTGTTTTCCTTGAACGCAGTTCTAAGAAAACTATGTGTAAAACAGCACCTTCTTCAAAAAGAAGCCACTTAAAAAGTGACTTCTTGGCCTTAGTCGGACAGAAAACCTCTGACTCAGATAGTGGTTGAAGGGGAATGTAATATCTTGGCAAACTGAATGCAAACAACGCGCAAATAAATAGATACTGTTTTCTAAAATCATTGTCAAAATGTTTATTATCTGGTTTTAGTCAGTGCAATTTGAAAAGAGGTACATAAAAATCTAATTTTGGAAACTTTTGGCAACTGACCGACTTTCAGTTATCGGTACTTTTCCACATCAGTTGAAGCTTTGGCAAGATCTCGACACACTACTGTACTCAGCTGCAACCAGGGTCCATAAAGGAGTGAACCTGAGAAAATGTACCACTGTCAACCTCACGTAAAACGTCTGACCAAGATCTCTGAGCCTGCATCCACAGAAACGCTGCGAGTTATTTGGCGTATAATGATCTATATGATATTGGACGGGGTGAAATCTGGTACCGAGCAAGAAGAAAAACATTCAGCCAGATTCCTGCCATTTAATATCCCATTAAAGGGTAATTTGGCATGAAACCCCTGGCATGTGTGATGGAATTCTACTGCTCCTTGTGTTCAATGAAATTCCCCACAGGCTGTGCACTGCATGCGTGTAGGCGTGTGCGTGTGCATGTGTGTGTTCGTACTGAATGCACGGGCTGGATGTGTGTGTGTGCTTGTATGAGGTTTGCAAATGGTACGTGTGTGTGGAAGTCCTTTGAAAGCAGGCATACGTTTTCCACTGGGGTAAATCTACACTCTCCATCTCCTGCCACGTCTGAATGCCCTCTCTAGTCACAGATAACACTGCGGGCTCAGGCCCATCCGCTAACGCCAACTGGCCTCTTAATGGACTCTGTAGCCAATGGAGCGCCGGTTGCCAGGCACGCCACTTTCGCTTTGGCCAATCACGATGGTTAAACAGGCAGGAATCCTGCAGAAGAATGTGCGACGAGACACCGTTTGTGCTCTATGTTCAAATTCTTTTCCTCCCTACTCACTGAAAATGTCAGACATTCTGTCATTGTCAAAAACAAAGTGGGGGAGAACATTTGGAGAGTTAAAGCTGATTTATTCTATGGATGTTTTTGTCTGTCTAACTGATTCAAGCACAGATTTATGTGAAATCTGCTACGTGGGGAGACATTTTTCTCTGATTATAAAAACACAATAAAACTGTTTCGGAAAAAAAGAAGTCAAAAATATCTGGAATAAGAGGGAAATGCAGAGGAAATGATGCAAACCCCAAAGATAAAACCGTTTTTCTCCATTGCCCTCTATCATTTTCTAAGTCCATATTGCCAATGTCACATGTGCAATTAAATTTTCATTTTCTCCTCTTTTGCTTTGTGTTTTTGTCTCTTTTTTCTCGACTGGGTGATCGGATCAGAAGGCCCCGGCAGGTGTTCATTCCCATGAGTCAACACTGCCTCGGAGAAGTTTCCATGTGTGGATTCAAAAGCCTCTCTTGCATGTAACAGAGTAACAGTTCAGTGACGGTGCCAGAGCCCGAGAAATCCAAGAGGGACACGTCAGCGCCAAGAAATGATATTAACCATAGAGATAAAATAGTTACTCTCTATTAAAAACAGCAGGCCAGCCAGGTAAATTAATCCTTTTTTGGGGGGGGGTTACATTATTAAAATCTGGTAGAGGGAGTTATAAGTCTCTCTAGGTCTATTTATCTCTTTGTTTCTTTCACCATCTGTGCGTCCCAGCAGGTGCTTCACTGCGAAAAAACACCAGGTTTGCTCAGGTCACAGGGTTTGAAGCGTCTCGATCAGGAGGGCTGTAACCGTCGCAGTCGATGATGCATTTCATACAACCCCGCCACCCCAGCAACGCAGACACACCACCCCCACTTCCTCCGGCAGAGACAACTTCACGCTCACATAATATGAAACACATTGGTCCAAAACGCAGAGCTTTGATTGAAACACAGTAAAACTTGCTTGTACCCGTTTACAAAGCCTCCCTGTTCTCTATCACTCCATCACCTACACCTTGCACCCCCCCACGCCCCCCAAGGGCCTGTCCATGCTGAACAGTGAAAACGTTACTATCACTAATGGAAGGAACAAAGGCCCAGTGTTCGCAGCTGAAGAAGAGCACGGGCAGATCTGACCTCGATTGTTTGCAGCTCAGACAAGTTGAAACTCAAATCTGGCTAAATGTTAACTCCTCATGGACACAGAATCTCACAAAAAGGTACAAAAAAAGAGCAACTCAACAAAAATGTTCAAAATAATCAAAGAAATGAAGAAAAAATTAACCAAAAATGAAGAAAAAATTAACAAAAGAATCATAAAAATGAACATAATAATAATAATAAGAAAGAACAACAATGAACAATATAATCATGCAAATGAATAAAAACTATCTAAATGAACCACATGGTCAAGAAAATGAACAAAATGAACCAGAAATGAATAACATAATTAACTAACTGGACAAAATAAATCAAGCAAATGAACAAAAAAGATTAATAAAAATGCACAAAATATATCAACAAAAATGAAAAAAAATGAAAATATGAAAGTAAAATTAAAATAAATAAAAAATTAAGAAAAAATGAAATAAGAAACTAAATAAAAAACAATATGAACAAAAATGACCAAAACAATGACCAAAACAATCAAGAACAGTGAATTGTGAAAAAAATTCAAAATGAACAATAAATGAAACGAACAATGAAATAAATAATCAAGAAAACAAATGAAATAATAAATCAAGTAAATCAACAAAATGATAAAGACAATTAGACACAATAATCAAGCTGATGAATAAAAATGGAAAAAATAATGACAAACATTTACATAAATGAACAAAATGACAGACGAGATGGAAAAAAATCACAAAATATTGAACACCATTAATCAACAAAAATTAACAAAATTAACAACAATATGAATAAAAATTAATTCAATAATTTGTTAATTTGCATGCCAATAAAAATAATACAAAACGGTCTGTTCTTTGTCACTTTTCAGAGTTTATATCCTGACAGCAGGCGTCAAAATCCGGAAACAGTCACGAGCAATAAGACAGCAGCACCTGACCACAAATCTGCTCTGTAATGTTTTATTCTGAAAGGAGGAAAAACAGCACTACAGACAGTAAACATGACTGCAGCCATCATATTATAGACGCCAACGCATTAGACATGGTCATGTTTTAACCTTTTAACATTAACCAGGTCAAACGTTGACAAATGTTCGATTTGACCCATGTTTGACCTGACGATGACGTTTTAACCACATGTTAAATAGAGACTAGATGCTCCTTTTTCATCAGATCACAATGAAATAGATCAAATGAAGGAATATTATCAATCACAAACTCAGAGATAAAACAGTTTTGTCTTTGAATCACATGATCTATTTGATACTTTCTTGTTGTCGCCTTTTTGAGTCTCTTAAATCATCTTGCATCTCTTAAGGCATTACATCTTTTATATGTATAGCTGCATTTTTAGCATTAATGTTAGGTCTTCCTCATCACTTCATCCTTTTTTGTGTTTTAAGCTCTACAACACACCTAAATAAGTTGTGACCACAAATCAGCCTTTAAACTTAATAAATAAATGTAAAAAAAAATTAACTGATCTAAACATTTTCACCGTGAGAACATTTTTGGCCATATCACTCCACACACATATCACGACATGCATATTCCTTTTCTTTTGTAACCGTGACACTAAAGCTCAGAGTTCCACGAGAAGGATTAAAGGTGAATTTCTCTCAGTCTGAAATAAGAAGCTTTTACAGAACATGCACACAGTGTGGCGACACACAAACACACAGGCGATCGGCCTCAGCCGTGCGCTCTCTGCACGACCTCGTGGCAGGATCAAAAGCATGCCAAACAGTAGTCTGAAGTGAGCATGTTCCAAACGGCCTTGTTGTGTCTGGACTGTTAGAGCCTGGTCGGAGGAGGTGGCTGGGGGGAATTCCTCCACTACCCACTGTGTGCTGGTGTGAACTGATGTGTAAGAGAACATTTTTTCGAGGCTTCCAGTAGTCACAGGAATCACATTTAGCAACACAAACAGCGTATTAAGTGAAAATAGCGAGGTGAGAGAGAACAGTGTGAGCTGGCAGCAGCAGTGTAATATATAAAGGCAGGCAGGAAGACAGGCAGAGACACACACAGCTGCGAATAATGGACCAGATGCAGGAATTAAAACAAAATGTGCAGATGGAAGGGACAAAAAAAGAACTGAAGTGAAGGATGTCGTGTGTGAAAGGGAGACTCTCGAAGGGAAAGAATCTGAGAAATGTGGCTTCTTACCAGCGCGATAAACAAAGTTCGCCTCAGCCTCGGAGGAGGATGGCGACAGCAGCTCATCATCGTACTCGTTGGAGCTGAAGGAGCCGGAGTGGTTCCTCTTGCGAGCGTCCATGACGGCATTGGCCACCATGACGTGGCGCAGAGAGTCGTTCAGGTAGCGATGCAGGAGGCTGCTTTTATACTTAGGCGGAGACACGTAGTCCTCGGCCAGTGAGGCGGCTTCGGCGGCGGAGCGCAGACCTGCGCCCATGCCCATAGCCATGCCCACCATGGAGGAGCCCTCTTTCTTGATGACACTCTGGTACATGGGCTTGTTGAGCTCCTCAGGGCCGTTCTGTGTCCTCTGAGGGTTGTCCCCATCTACGCCAAAAAAAGTAATCATTAAACATTACGGCCATGTTTCACATGATGAAATTTGTGTTGTAGCCGCATGCGGAACACAGAAACTAGAAGATATGACTTAAAATCAAGTAGAATACATGCATTTTGGACTTAATTTGTTTGTAATCCTGAATTAGTGAGACCTCCATTAATTTTGCCTTAAGGCCAGCTCTATGAAGAGTCATGATGAATGATAAATTATGATTGAAATGTTTTTCCTGCTTCAGACACAATATTTCCAAAGCTCCCTAAAGTGATTTTCTTACTTTGGTACCTTGCACATACCTCCTGACACACACCATAGTTGTTTTAAGCTAATCTTCAATCTAAATACCAGTGCACGGAAATTTCTACCTGGCACTCGTGCCTTCGTGTTGGCATTAGCTCAAGAACAGAAAGCTCAGCTGAGACTTAAGACGCATTACCAAACCATAACGGATGGTAGTCGATTTCCTCTCCGTCTAAAGCACATTGCCCCTCTCTTCCCCTGCAGAAATAAATAATTTCCAGGGTGCTCTGTGGCTGAAGAGATTGAATTAAGGCACGGGTCCCTACCTGATGAAAGGAACAGGAGGGAAGATAAAACACCGGACTGAAAAAACAGATATCCTCTGGCAGCAGGGAAATCAGAGAACTTCACTCTAGATACTGTCCCTGCCAAGACTGTAATTTTGTAATTTGGGCAGGTTGGACATTTGATTCAGTCTGGGCCAAATTAAAATTATGGCTCCCACATATCAGAACCACATGGAGGTACTCGCTCTCCATCTCCTGTACTTATGTTTGAGGGAGAATTCACCGAGAGCTCTGTCTGAATGTCCGCTCTGACCACACGGTCTGGAACGGAATAATACATCTGACCTGTCATTTTAACTACGTGACAACACAGAGCAAGTCAGCAGCTCCTTCTCACACCTCCACCACTCCGTCAGCTCTAACCCAAACACAAATGTAATGTATGACACATGTCCCTGTATCAAGAGCAACGAGGCCATATGTTACCTATAAAGTTATATGTTATTATCACATACACACATCCCCTGGATAGATGGACATATACGTGTATAATATGTATGAAATAAGGACTGAATGTGCACATACGCAGGCTAAACATGCCCCTAAATGTCTGGAAAATGTCAAGCCCCCTTGAGGTAATTTAATTTTCTTTAATGGCAACATTCAATATACAAGATCTTCCTGTGGCCTGAGGGAGATGAAGATTTAATAGACTTTTAAAACATTTTCTTTAGGAGAAATTAATGATCTATTCACATTAACTGTGTGTACACTAGCTATATTCTGTATGGAACAATGCTAACACAATTTAAACATGTTAAAATATATGAAACTGGTCAAAATGCATGTGTGGTCTACAGATGAGGATTTCTACTAGCTGACGATGACCAATTTTTACCAATCAACAAAAAAGTGAAGAAAATGAGTAAAACTGAACAAAATAATCATGAAAGTGAATTAAAATGACCAAAAATGATCAAGAAAACAGTAATATCAACAAAATGAGCAAAAAAACTGTATACTAAGTAATCAAGAAAAATGAACAAAAAGGAAGAAATTAAGCAAAAAAAAAAAAGGACAAAATAATCGAGTGAAGGAATTTAAATAAGTGAAAAAATGAAATTAAAATGAGTTAAGTGATTGAGAAATTGAAGAACAAAAAAAGAAAGAAGGAACTGGCTGAAATAATGAACACCATGAACTAATATAAGAAATCATGCTAAACTGACCAAGTAGCTACATTTTTACTGTAAAATAAATCAATTCTCACATAACATTTTAATGTATTCTCCACTTAAATGTAAGACAATCTATATAGGAATGAAGATTTACCTTACTTTAACTTATCTTTTTTGTTTTGATGTATGCTGTCATCCATAAATGCACATCAACATAAACACAATAAATAAAAATTAACAAAAACATAACATAAATGAACACAATACTCAAGAAAATTAACCCAACAATGAACAAATCTGCCATTACTGATGC
>JAQQAE010020093.1:0-10774 GCA_029823295.1 Pseudamia nigra | reverse complement strand
CTAACAACATTGAACATCACGCCTTCAATTTCTAACTTGAGACTCATCACTCTGTCTGACACTCTTTTCACTTCTAGGACATTCCTGACAAACTCCTCCTTGAAGATGACTCCAACTCCATTTCTCTTTCCATCCACACCATGATAAAAAGCCTCGCTACCTTTCCACCTGGTGTCCTGAACACACAGTATATCCACCTTCCTTTTCTACATCATATCAACCAGCTCTCTAGCTTTTCCTGTCATAGTTCCAACATTCAAAGTCCCTACTCTCAGTCCTAAACTCTTGTCTTTCCTCTTCTCTCTCTGTCTACGGACACGCCTCCCCCCTCTCCTTCTTTGACCAACAGTAGTCCAGTTTCCACTAGCACCCTATTGGCCTATTGGTTAACAGCACTGATGGCGGTTGTTAACCCGGGCCTTGACCGATCCGGTTTGGAAGTCATATGAATGATTCACATAGGTTTTTTGGCATAGGTTTTATGTCGGATGCCCTTCCTGACACAACCCTCTGCATTTATCCGGACTTGGGACCGGCGTAAGAAAGAACACTGGCTTGTGCCCCCCTCACGGCTGCATTGAATAATACAAAGCACTTAACTTGGTTTAAATGCCTAAAGCATGTTTATTTAACCAAACAAATAGAAAATAAATAGCTCCAGAAGTGCATGGATCCTAGACTCACAAGTTATTGTAATAGTCGTGAACTATAAATTTTTTCATGTGACTTTTACGCAAACACACTGTTCTCCACATTACATACATTCTCCCCATTGCTAATACATAGTCTGCGGAGTGTTTACAGCCAGACTGGACAACAAATGTTATGATATAAACTAATCAGCCTCCACCTTAACATGTTTCACTACAAAAACAAGTGAATTGAGTTTTTTACGTGTTCTCTCTCAATCACACACACGCTTTTAATATCACAGACTGTTTAACTGGCGACATTATCAGCAGCCTTCTTTCAAGTAATTCACAGACATGGCTTGCGCATACTGTGGCTTGTTTAACCAATCAGATGGCACTGTGGGCCGACAATGCTGTAGACAGAACTGGCGGGGGGTGGCTGAGCCAAAATAACCCAGTTTTTAATTGATTTCTTGATATCGGCCCGTCGGATTAAAAAAAAAAAAAAAAAACACCAATACAGATATACGTCGAAATTCCAAATATCAGTGCCAGTAATTGGTCAACCTCTAATGTATATTGTTTGTTTTTCACCTTTGCACATCGGACTGTCTATAATTTACTGCTCACAAATAAAGATTTGCACTGTTATGTGATTTCATGCTTTTCTATTTTGCCTGGAAATACACTTATGGGAGAAGAGTAAATCACTAACGCTGCCAGGCTAACTCCACTCCAGAACCGGCTATGTTGTTAGCCGTAGCCATATGCCGATGGTCGGACTGTTATCCGTTAGCTGCCCAGGCCGTTAGCTGACTCCTAGCAGCCCGGACCGTGTCGACACAGTGCTGCCCAGCCCGGACACGCCAGCTCAACACGGTGTTAACGCCAGGCCGCGTTAACGCTGCCCGGGCCGTGTCAACACAGCTAACAGCCGTTAGCAGCTTCTATCTGTGTTAAGAGCCAGCAGCTCCGGTGTCTGGAGTTGTTTACAGTTATAGACATGTGCAGTGTCCACGGACACACTACGAAGTCATAAGCCAAGGTAAGAATACATTCTAAATCATTTTTTAGAACTACTGTAATTTCATTCATTCCATTTCAGAATGAATGAAAATAGCGCTAGCGGCTAGCGTTATTGTCGCTAGCAGCTAGCGCTCTGACTTCCGGGTCATTCTCGCCGAGACCCGGAAGTGACACAGGCGTGACCAGGGCGTCGTTGTCCGCATAATCCGTCGTTATGAGGTTCAATTTTTTTGCAGTTTTTTACATCGGTATCCGAATTTTACGTTGTCAGAAGCTGTTGTTGTCTGAGGTTCCACGGTAATAATAATCAATAAATGTGCAGGTATGGTTGTGTAATACATACTTTATATGGGAATTTGGCGTGGGTCCAGAACGGATTAATTGGTTTTACATGTATCCCTATGGGAAAAGTCGCTTCGGATAACGAATAATTCAGATACCGAACGTGACGCCGGAACGGATTAAATTCGTTGTCCGAGGTACCACTGTATTACATTCAGCACACTATAACACCACACTGGGTGGAGAAAAAGTCTTGCAACTGAAAGTTAAAGTTGCTTTACCAAACAATTTCTAGGAAATAGGTAGAGTTTGTTTTTTGCACTTTCTGGCATATTAAAGATGAGAATTCACCATTGCAACACCGTAGATACGTCAGGAAAAAAGGAAAAGTACGTCAAGGGCACTTCAAACGAATACTGTTCAGACGTCTTAGCAGAAACACATGCACTTCAATCACTCGGTAGTCATCTCATTTCTGCATGTGGACCCCTCTAGGACAAAGGCCACTGACAAGAGCTCTCCGGGCATCCCGATCTTGAGCTAGTCATTCTAGTTGTGCCCAGGAATGACCAGTCTTCCTGATGTCTACCTCCAGGCCTTGGCACCAATCAGTAGCTAGAAGTGAGCTAAAAATGTCATTTATTGAAAACTTACAGCAGTAGTGGGTGAATACCCAACCTTTACTATGTAACACTCAGTGCATCTGTGAACCACGATGTTTTATCCTCATAATCACAGTCTCATTATTCAATAGGCATACCTCATATAATAAATAAAATTTATAATAGGAAATGAATGATATAATAAAGAAAATATACAATAAACACACAAAATTAATGAACCGTAAACTCAATAAAAAGGTTCCACCACAGTAAATTTGGGAGGAACAGCAGTAAAGTCTTGCAGTTCTTCTGCAGGTGAAGTAGTTTCATCAGGTGCAGTTGCATTGAAGTCAGAGTTTGGGGGTTGACATCTCATTGCAGTCAACTTATTTGAAATGTGAACTTGGTTCTTTCTTTATCTCTCTGTTCTATAGCAGGCTGCTGTGCTCTGATGCACTCCAGCAGAGTATGAATGCCAATGAGCTGCCAATGAGCTGCAAAGAAAGCAACGTTAGGCTCCGAGCACCAAGCGCTGCCAGTCACTTACACCAAGCTGCCAAATGAGCAGAAGTGCATGTCACGCCTGCAACCGAACTGCAACTGACGGCAGGAAAAAATGCACTTTTTATAACTTCAGCTGAAATTTACAGCCCTCATTTTTGGGTTTCAGTGGTGTAAGGGCATGGATATGGAATCTGAAGAAAACACGACTCCAGCTTTCCCAAACTTGAGGTCAGAACTCACATTAGTCTCTTTTCATTGGGCTGCATAGTTGTTCATTTATTTGATTGTTTTGTTCCTGTTCTTGGCAATTTTAATTATTTTCTGGTCATTTTAGTTTATATTCTCCATTATTTTATGTATTCAGTTTCTCACTTATTCTGTTCAACTTTTTGTGGTATTAATTTTTCGTTCAATTACATTAATTTTCTTGACTATTATATTAATTTTCATTCCTTTTAGTTTTTCCCTTCAGGTTTAATTAATTATTTAGTTTAGTTTTCTGAATTAATTTAACTTTTTTCTCTTTCATGATTAGTGTATTTTTGTTTAATTCTCTTTATTATTTTGTTCATCTTCTCAGTTATTTTGTCAACTTGGGTGATGAGATGGTGCACTCGTGCCTCACAGCTAGAAGGTCTTGGGTTCAATCCCAATGCCAGCTGGCGGGGTCTTTGTGTGTGGAGTTTCCATGTTCTCCTCAAGGACTCCGGTTTCCTCCCACATCTAAAAACATGCACTAGGGGTTAGGTGAATTGGTCACTCTATATTGATTATTTTGTCAATTTTAATCATTTCCTTCATTCCCCTAGTACACTTTGTGGATTATTTTGTTCAGCTTTATTTCATTGTAATTGTTGTGCATTTTTGCACTAGTTTATTCATTTTTTTTTATTATTTCCTTCACTCTTATAGTTAATTTTGTGGATCATTAATTTTTTTTTTATTTTGCAGATTATTTTTGTCAATATTTTTGCATTTCCTGGATTGTTTCATGCATTTTTTTGATAACTTTATTCATTCTCCTTGTTTATTTTGTGCATCACTTTTGTCATTTTTACTCATTTTGTGGATTACCCAGTTAATTTTCTGCATGTTCTGGATTATTTTATTCATTTTTTGATTATTCCTTCATTCTTCTACTTCATTTTGTGGATTATTTGATTAATTGTATTTCTTCTGTGGATTATTTGGTTATTTTTTGTGCATTTTCTCAACTGTCTCATTCATATTTTGATTAGTTCCTCCATTCTTCCAGTTCGTTATACGGATTGGTTTGTTCATTTTCCTGATTATCTTCACCCTTAAAGAATAAAATACATCCAATGCTATGATATGTGGCTTGTTGTGTAAAAATGATATTATGGCTGCTTATAATAGGATTTTTTATGGTTGGACCCACGGAGGTCAGATGTCTGTTTTGGGTTGAGCTGAAAACGAACTGCTGATCTAATACGATAAATGGCGGCTACTGCTTCACTTCAAAGTGAATCATGAAGGATTTATTCAATTCTGTGATGTCCCTGCCCTGGCAGAAAACATCTCATAACTTTGTATCTCAGAGCACAAATGAGCATAAATGAATGTGGACACACACACATACACGTGTTTGTATTTGGGACATAAATCATGGAAGAAAAACATCTTGTGGGGCCATTTTAAATTTGGTCGTAATATTTTCTTCATTACTATGCTCCTACTAAGTTCATTTTTTATTTTCTTAGTATTCTTATTGTCATTCTTTTGCTTCTTTTTTAATTGTTTTTGCTCTTTTTGTTGATAATTTTGTTCACATTTTTCCATTTTCATTCAGTTTATTTTTAGTTCTGATAAATGTTTATTTTCTTCCTTATATTGAGCACATTTAATCATTCCTTTTTTACCTTTACTCACTTTAATTGACTATATTATTTAGTTTTTCACTAAAACTCAATTGAATTCTTTCTTTGATTAGTTTAATTTTCTAATCATCTTGATTATTTTGTTCATATTTATATTTATTTTGTACATTTTTCTGATTGTTTCTGATTCATTTTACGTTTTTGTTCAATTCTGTGATATTTTGTCCATTTTCTTGATCATTTTGCACAATTTTGTCCATTTTCCTGATTATTTTGTTCATTTTTGTGTATTGTTTTGTTCATTTTATGCTCACTTTTGCCTAATATGTTGATATTTTGCTAATCTCCTTAATTTTATTTTATTCTCTGTTAATTTTTTTCAACAATTTATTTATTTTACACAGATATTAAGTTATTTTCTTTATCATTATTCTACATTACTTTCTATAGTTAACTAATTAAGTGCCTATTTTGTTCACTTTCTAGATCAGCTTGCTAAGTTTTGTTCTTTTTTGATTTTGTTTACTTTTTGTTCATTTTATTGTCACTATTGTTCAGTCTGTTGATATTTTGTTAATTTCTTTGACTTTTTTCATTTTCAACATTATTTGATTACTTTTGTTCATTTTCAAAATGAACAAAGACAAGTTCAGTGAACAAAAAAATGAGAAATATAAGTTCAATGTCAAATTCAAAGTTAATTCTATATCTTATTGTCTTTACACATGAATGTAAATGCATAAAAACACAGTTATGACCTTAAGCCTTATTGCTCCAATTGCAATCTGGACTTATGGGGACCACATTTATATCAGGACAGAGACTAGAATTAGCCACGGACTGGTGTGGATTCAGGTTTTGGTCCCCATTGGACTATAAACACACACACACACACACACACCTGTCTATAATTTCACAATATGTCAGGCTTGTTTTCCCTCTCCCGTGATCACAGCGGTAGCCTGTTGAACTGTCCTTCGCTTTCCTGTTACTTTCTCTTCCTGTTCACATCCAGCCATGCATTCACCTCTCACATCTTTGTTGTCCATAATTAGGATAACAATTACAAGGCTATAAAACTGACATCAACAGCTTATGGCCCACAAGAGAAGAACCCACCCGTTGGTTAGCAGGAAATCTAGACTCACACCTCAAGGACGCAGTGACCGACTATAAATCACAGAGCAACAAAAGCTGGAAACATTTGTGGCTCCCTCCCATGGCTACTGACTGTTCTTTGAAAGACAAGGCTGAGAGAAAGTTTGACTGTTGTTTCTCCCATTTCTGATTCTTTGCTACGTTGGTTGAAAAGGCGATAATTATTGTAGAGAGAAACAATTTTCTTTTGTCTTTGGGGGTTATTGTGTTCATATTGTCAGTTAAAAATCATAAAAGGGTTCAGTGGTTGCCTTCGTATGTTTGAACATTAGGCTCTATATCTCCAAAGTCCCTGGACCTAAATTAACCAAACTTGAGACATGTTTAGTCAGGGTAGAGGGGAACGGTTACTATGGCAACCAATTCCTAATTTCAATACCATATTTTTCGGACCATAAGGCGCACCACATTATAAGGCACAATATGAATAAACAATCTATTTATGATCTTTTTCCATACATAAAGCGCACTGGATTATAAGGCGCATTAAGCGACACAAAAGTAAGATAAGTCAAACTCTGCTTACCGGTAACTCATTCACAATAACTCAACATTGTTCAGTTGTAACACACAAAATACAAAACAATAAACTCACTTTTTGGGTTTGTTCCTCTGCCACGGGTCCATCGGGTTCTTTGTCTTCGGTGTATTTGTTTGGCAGCTGGGCGGTTTCAACGTTGGGCAGGTCCAGGTCCCTCTAGTCATTGTCCAGGTCGGTCTCCTTGCTGTTGCTTGGCTGTTCAGTGCCTCCGCGGCCCATTGGCGAGTGGTGGCGTGGCTCGCACGCCGTTGCCTCCGTGTCTTGGTGAGTGTGTGTTCGCCTTCTGTCGTCCGGTGCTCCCATGCAGCTCGCGGTTTGGCCATGGGCGGCCTGTTGGCGCCAGTGTCTGGCGGTTGGAGTTCTTTGGTTGGTCCACCCGTGCTGGTGGCGGACTCTGGGTTGGCTTTCTGCCTCTGTTTGGTCTTCTTTGTGGTGGTTGGCGTGGGTCATCTTCTTGCTTCCTCCGCTTCTGTGAGCGGCTAGCGCTCTTTTCGCTAGCCGCTAGCGCTCTGACTTCTGGGTCATTCTCACCACGACCCAGAAGTGACACATACGTGACCCGCTAGCTTCCCTAGCATTAGCAGCTAGCGCCTAGCACTCTGAGTGACGCAGGCGTGACGCAGAAGTGACACAGGTGTGACCCAGGCGTCGGTGTCCGTATAATTCGTCGCTATTTGGTTATTTAATAATTTTTTTTCATCGGTGTCTGAATTTGTCGTTGTCCGAGGTTCCACTGTAATTGTAAAAACCTATTTTGACCTACAGTATCAAATTATAGCTAGAGGAACCAAATTTTACTATGTGATAGGTTAGACCCCAGGACACCTCTCACTCATCAAATGACCCTGACTTTGACCTTTTAATAATCCCTGCAATAGGCCCCGAAGGGGGATCTAGAAACAGTCACCATACATACGTCCGTACTTCCACCTGTCCTGATGCTGACATTTCTACTAATATCTACACAACCCCTAAGGCCAGAGTGACCAAAATTTTCCTTTAAGTACTTCTTTGTAGGGGAAGGGGTACCATGATGACCTTGACCTAATTTGTGTATTTAATTAGGCCACAGGGTCATTTGTTGACCCAACCACCTTTTGGACTCTACAGACCTAGCCTTTACCTTGAAGATTGGTAGGGTCTGAACCCTGCTAAACCCACCTAATGATCATCTAGGAGGTTCAATCCAGTAGTACTAGCAAGCTGTACCTAATAAAGTGGCCATTGAGAATACATACAAAGCTATACTTGACTTGCAGAGCACCAATAAATCAAAAGCATATGGACATGTTTTTTCAGAGGAAAAAGATAAACAATGATGAATCAATGAGAAAGAGAAATTCATACTACTTTCAAGTAGATGAAACAGAAGGATTTTCATGCATGTAAATGTGTGTGATTTTTTTTTAGACATGTGAATAAGAGCAAAGAACTTATTTATCCATTTGTAGCGATTGCCCTGTTAGTTTTGCTCTACTGAAGGCTGTGAGTGCAGACACTTTAATGCTTTTTTTTGTTCTGCAGTAGTCTTGTATGTTTGTCTGCTTGAATATCAGTGGATGGGTGGAAATTAATTGGACACAACCTTGTGTAAGGAGGGAAAGAGAAAGACAGACAACAAAAGCAATTTCACATCCAACACCGATTACAGCCTCAGGTGCCTTTACTTGCTGAAGAAATGAAAGTGTCAACATTATTTTGTCTGTAGATTGTCTGATTTGTCCTCATTAATATAAAAAAATCCACATCTGTGGGAACTCGTGACTCCTGTTTTTGTCCTCATCATTACGTAAACTCCAACAGCATATGGAACATTTAAAATAAACAGGGAAAAGGAAAACTTCCAGGTCTCATTTTGTACTATTAAATTGACTGGGCTGCAACACAGAGGGAACAGCGCCCAGATGTAACACTCTAAATGTTTGTCTCCTCCACCTGAACTTCTGCTAGCGTTTATAATAATTTTTTTTGTTGTATCCATGTGGTGTGAACTGCAGTGCCCTTGGGAGTTTCTAGTCAGTCTTTATTGATGCAAGGGGAGATGTGGCTAGGGATGGAGAAAGGGGGGGTAAACATGAGAGGGAAAAGGATGAAAGTTGCACAGAACATGCACTTTAATGGGAGAGCAAATTCCTTTCAAATTGGCTGTGAGCAGGCAGGAGTTCAGTGCTGTGCTGGTCGACAGCCAGGACCGGAGAAGTGATATAAGGAGATGAAAAAGGAGACAAGGGAGTTGAGAGGAGAGTGAATACAGACGGGGAAGAGAGGTGGAGGAAGATAGAAAATAAAGAGCAGCATATGTCATGTCGATTTCCCACTATACCCCCTACTTATTCCTTTCTCACTCCTGTATTAACATCTGAAACTCCTCTTCCTGCTTGATTGTAGCTGTGTCTGTCTGTCTTGCTTTCACTTCCTTCATCTTTTTGTCCCATGGCTGTCTTCCTGTAGTAAGTGATTCAAGTCTGTCCCTGGAGCCTGTGTGCTGCGGTACAGTACAGGAGCTACTTGTGATGTTTAAGCGGCATCCTTTGGGGGTTTTACTGTACAGCGTGTTCAGAGGAAAACAGAAATGAGAACAAGTAGAGCAGCTGCACCTTCCAACTAACTTTTAGACTGCAAGAAGTTATTACTCACACAAGATATCCACTTGCATTCCCCCAGTGAAATGAAATTAATTTTTCAGGTACTTATTTCAAGCGATAGCAATCTGAGAAATTGCCTCAAATTACAGCCACAAAAACTGAACACCGCATGGTCATTACTGAGTAAACACACGGGTCAAACACACTGAGCCAATTTACAGGCATGCTCTGCAACACTGAGTCATGCCCTTGAGTATTAAATGTAGGCTTATGGGTACAATGGAAAGTAATATGTCAGCTAATGGGAGCAGAATGGAGGCTTTCAGCTGCACCTTGTTAAAGTACAGAACCCCTGGGCAGTGGTTCAATGCAGCATAAAAGCTTAGCCGAACCATATCCATATGTAGACCTGACTGCATTCTTCACGAATTAGACTGCACAGGCCTAGTTCTATTTAATTTCAAGTGCTGGGAACCAGAAAGGTGTAAGTGACATCTTGAATGAAATTGAAATGTGCATGCTGATGGCATTTTAAAAAAATGCACCACCTAATTCTTGGATAGACAGCTTGGAAACTATAAAGGAGGATGCATCACGTCACTGCAGTAGTTTATAAACACAGGGACAGGAAGAAGGTCTCATTAAAGGTGCAGTCTATGATACTGGGAAACTAGCCAGTAGCTGATCATTTGACAGACTGTGACTGGACAGGCAACCTGACAGTCAACACAGCTTGCAACCCCAGAGTATGTGACTTTAGTTCCTTTTACCTGTACCAGATGTTGAAGGTCTGAAATGCAGACACTCCTCCGTCATCCTGTGGTTAGCTACAGCTATGAGTGCATGAGCTTGTGCACCTATGAGGTTATAAGCCATGTTGACTGGCAGGTCACCTGACTCATCCTGTACAGCAGTCCAATACAAACCGTCGGCTACGAGCCAGATTCCCAACATCGAAGAACGCATGTTTTACATATTTGAGTGTTCTTAAATGCTGACAACTTCTCCAGAATGTTACTGTCTCGTGAGAGACGGGTTTGAAGGACACTTGAAGGCTGTGAGTAAAAACTGTATGACAGCAAGGTAAAGCAGTGACCATAGTCTTAATACATTGTCTTCTTAAAAAGGATATTGATAGTTACAAGAGTTGTTATTTGTCAAATTGATCTTTTTCAAAATCATGTATTATTTATTTTCGCTGGTGTCTGGTCATAAGATTGGGGACAATGGCAGGTGTCACAACTGTTTTTTTTCAAGTGCCATTTAGTAACAGAAGAGGAACAAGTCTGGTAGGTAAACTTGTGGCACTGTGGGATTAGATGCTACTGCCCAGACCGACAACACCTGCAAAACCAACCATCAAAAAAATACTTCAGCTGCCAGTGGAACCCCTCAGCCTCCTGGCAGTAAAGAATGTGGCAGGAACAATTTAAGGTATGGTATTAATTCAAAAAGCCTACATGATGTCCTTCTCCAGTTATCACATACACATGATTTTCATGATCCGGGGGGCCCCCCATCTAGTGATATGGGGCCCTTAGTGCCGTATGTAAAGGAGACTGTTACTAACCTAGGTTTTAAGATGGACAGTGATTTTAAACTGGAC
>JAQQAE010020092.1:0-10775 GCA_029823295.1 Pseudamia nigra | reverse complement strand
ACCACAATTCCAGCATCACCACTTTCAGTAGGCAGTGATCTTTTGCTGAAATATTCATCCAAAGAGCTTTGCCTCTAGTATTGGTCAAAATGTTTTCTTTTGTTTGAAGTTGTTCATTCTCAGCAGCCTTCAGAAAAGTGAGCAATACTTTAAATCACACACACCTACAAATTACAGATCAGTTGAAAGAACCCTACAGTGAACCCTTTTCAAAGCCAGCCTGTAGCTAATTAGAGCTCACCAAGGATGAGCTAGTATTTTCAACTGACATTGCTACTGTAAAAACTCTTACAAAGGGCCTTGGGAGCACATGGTCAATCACACAGACCATTAGCTGCAACTTGCTCAGCATTAAACCTGGTAAACAATGGTACCTTAATGCATCTGGAGAGTTGAAGTTGAGTTGAGTGAGAGTTCTCAGCCATATGGCAGCCATTAGGGCCCTAATGAGTTTCTTCCTCTGATAGCAATGCTAAGCATGTAGGGCATGCATTTCCCAGCATGTTAGCCTGTCAAACTTTCTACCCTCAGACCTGTGACTTGGCATATGAACTGTACATCCACACAGTTCAGGGTAGAGTTGAAGAATTAAAACAGGAAGAGGTGGAACACACCACTAAACCAAAGTAGCATTGGCCAATGAGAAGTGAATACAGCCATCCTAATGCCACTGATTTCTTAGATCAGGGGTCTGCAACCTGCAATTCCAGGGCCTCATATGGCTCTTTATCCCCTCCTTCGGTGTCTCCTGTGGCTTTGTCCAGCGTTGGATGTAACACATTATAATAAATCAAAAATATGTAAATCATCTACAAAATGAACAAAATCAAAAAGAAAATGGACAATATTAAATAATATAATAACTAAACACTCAAAATGGAACAAAAGCTAAAAAAAATAGCAAAAATGAGCAAAATTCTAAACAAAATTATTAATAATATTTTTAGATTAAGACAAACCTGAACAAAATAATCATGAAAATGATCAAAAAAATCACAAAAATGACAAAAAATAATAAATAATTTAAATGAAAGAGTTTAACAAATAAAGCATTCAACAAAATGAATAAAATAATTGACAAAGTAGTGAAATGTAAAGAAAACAGGCAACTAAATGGAATAAAAATGAAAGTCAACCAAATAAATCTGCGAGATGAATAAAAATGAGCAATAATGACCAAAATCAATTTATCAATAAATTGACTAAAAATTAGCAAAGTAATCAAGGAAATGAACAAAAAAAGTAAAAATAAATAAATAAAGTAAAAAAAAGAATCAATAACCAAACTAGTATTAAAGTGTTGCCAGCTAGAACATGTGTCATACGTCATGTGACATGTAAAGGGTTTGAATATTTTTTGCCGCTCTAGACACTTATTTAATTTTATTTCTGTCAAAAAGTGGCTCTTTAGATTGTAAAGGTTGCCAACCTGCATCTTAGACACACCTGTGTTTTTCTACAGAAAGATTCACACCTGATCTGTAAATGCAAACATCACTGCACAACAACCCCATCGTCCATGATGATACCGGCTCCTTTTGTCCTCTCCACATTATGCACAGTACTTTATGCTTGAACAAGTCACTATGAAGCCAAAAGACTTAACAAAAATGTTTGGCTCCATCTTACTGTAAGAAGTAAAAAGTAGCAGCTGTGACTGACATCGCATGAGGAAAAAGCAATATATTATCATTTTATTATTGCAGCCTTGTTGGCCTTTTAAATCCTCCAAAAGGAAAAATTTCAGCCTGATAAATGATCACTGAAATACTTGAACAACAAAACAGTTAAATAATCTCTACAAGTAAAACAGGTAAAAGAGGGCTCTTTGGTTAAATTGCTTTGGTTGAATTTTGCTAAGACATGCTAATTTTTACATAAGTCACCATTATCATAAATTATTGTCATGAGTAATGTCTTTACAAAGGCTTTACTCATGTATAGCTATGGCTGTCTTAAAAATATACCTTGGAAAACAAATCCTGATTATACACTTTAATTGAATTTATATTACACCCGACCAGCCCAATGTATGGGATCTGTCCATCTTTGAAGACTAAAACTGTTGATATAGTTTAGTGTGAACCTCTGCAGTAACCTCTAATTAAAGAATGGGAGCTCTTAGCCAAAGCAAAGACTGGCCTGTCAGAGATAATCAAATAATCGTGAAGTCTGTACTACAGTTCTCTATAAAAACAAAACATATGGTGGCATTTGCACCTCAAAAACCTCAACACCATAGAGGCTCGTCACTACATTTGGTTAAAGAAATCCTTTTACAAAACTAAAATAAACTGTGGTCACTGCAAACATATGCCCCCTATTATAGGTAGCTCAAAATGCTATCTGTATCATACCTTTGGCATAATTTAAACTCTTTCATCTCCAAACACTGGCTTTAGATTTTGGCTGGTATCCACGAGTAAAAGACAAAGTGGAGTATGGGATATACAGTAAATGTTTTTATAAGTGAGATTAAGCACGTACCTTGTGTGTTAATGCTAATTTAAGATGGTGACTACTATCAGTCCTTATAGAAAGTGCATTGTCCCTTTGTTAACATGGAGGGAGTATGTTAGAATGTGAGCAATGAAGAGACACTGCACAATTAAAGACGGATTTGAAATAAATGATGTGACTGGTGAACATGTGGGGAAGAAACATCAGTGCTACTAACGTCGTGTGGGTATCATTGTGCAAAAAGTCCATAATTTAAAAAAAAAAAAAACAAATATTGGCTTCATTATCCTGTGTCCATATCATTATCCACATCCAATTTGTATATCTGGCTTAGCTTGAAAATTGTTGAACCATTTTCGTTGAAGCTTTGCATGTTTATTCGTGACTTAATAATTTACATCTCATCAACTTTTGAGGTGGTTTTTAGTGGGAGTGTTCCTGCTTATTTCAATAAAACTTGCAATAACTCAGAAGTGTCTGCATCAATTAACTTACCTTGTCATCGTCATTGTCCACAATCTCAAACCTACCGACTTGTGGGATAGGTGGCACTCCCTACGCTTTGTCCACACAGAGGCAAAACTATTTCTTTTCATTTTCTACAAACACTACATCATCTCAACAAATGCATGTCCACACAAAACCACTGAAAACACTGTAGCATGTATACCAGGCCTGCAAGTGGTGCTGTAACGTTGAATCAGAAATACATAAAAACAGAGAAGACATGGAGCATGTGCATAAAACTCGTGCAATGTTAATAAACCACTAAGAATGTATAGTGTATGCTGTTCTCCGTGCCCACTTGATGCTCACAGTGTTAGAGAGGAGCAGGTGATTTTGCTGTAAAACCCATAACAAGTTCAGTAACTTTTGCAACACAAATGCAGCACTGTAATCCACCATTTTTGCTGTTGTCGGTGGGGTTAGTGCATACGGGTTAAGGTAGAGGTGGGGCTATGGTGTCATTGTTTCAGAAAAGATGCGTATGGCTTGTAAGCAGAGAAACACAAGGGTGGTGCTTTGGGATTTGTTCACTCTGGGGCCCATTTTCAAAAATTTGTATCGTCAAGCTCCCAAAACATGGACGAAATGCTCATGCAATACAAAATTTTTGCGCATACTCCTTAACTCGTCTCTGTGGGGACAGCCTCCAATTTTGGAATAGGGCTTTACTACTTGGAGCAAGAAAATTAGAAAAGTGACTAAAGCAGTTTACTTGAAACTTGCTGTGGTTATTGATCATTATAATACTGTATCTCCAACCTATCAACTTTTGTGGTAAGTGGCATCTTTTTAATGAGTCACTAATGCTTGTAACAAAAAATACAATGGCTTGAAAATAGCTGAACAATTTACATAAAACAGGGCACCTAAAAAACGACATCATGCCAACTTTAGGGATAGGTAGTTCTATTGGTTTTTGATAAGGGCCACTACTGCTTATTTTAAGAAAAGATGCAACAACTCAAAACACTGTCAAAGAACCAACCTGTCAATTTTTGAGGTAAGTGCCACTACTCATTTTGAATAGGGGGCACTACTGCTTGTTCCAAAATGATGTCATAATTTGAAAGTGTTTGAAACGGTTTACTTGAATCTTGCCATGGGTATTGACCAGTATCAAATCTCAAGACTACCACCATCTGAGATAGGTGGCTCTACTAAATCTGGAACAGTGGGTGTGACTATTTAAAAACAAAATCTGTAAGTGCTTGAAAGAAGTGGAACCAGCTTAGCTGAACCTTGCCATGATTACAGTATTTACCACTTTTGAGATAAGCGATGTAGCTCCTTTTCAATACAGGGCACTACTTCTTGAAAAGGAAAAGGCTGAGATGAAACTGAAATTAAAACTTGTCGTGTTTATTGACCATTTAAAGATCCTCATCCTGTCAACTTTTGACTTAGGCAGAACTACTGTTTGAAAATTTAAAAAAAAACATGATATCTTGATACAGGCTGAATCAATTCACTTCAAACCTGCCATGGTTATTGACCACTTAAATATTTTTATCCTGTCAAATTTTGCAGTAGGTGACACTACTGCTTGAAACAAGGAAAGACTCAATACTCTGCAACTAGGTGACTGTCTTTTAAGTTAAGATATCTTTATTTGTCATATAGATATACACATACCGGTACATGAACATTTTCCTCCACATTTGACCCATCTCCCCGGCAGCTGCTCTGTAGCGCCCACAGAGCATCTGGGGGTTAAGGGCCTTGCTCAAGGGCCCACAGTGGTGATGATGATGAGGGTGGGGACAGACGGTGGCCTTCACCTTCCCCACCCAGATCTCCAGCCGATCCAGGGTTATGAACCAGCAACCCTAGCCTCTTGGCCACCACTGCCTTTTTGCTAGATACCTTGTAAACGTGCATAACTGTTAACTGTTTTTCTCATTTTCTTGTAACTACACCAATTTTGACCAGAGTATATCTTAATTGCCATACAGAAATCGTTAGAAAACCCTATAAGTTTTTCTATTTTATTTTACAGTGGGTGCTCCGAATAAAGAATTTAATCCATTCCATAATACAAAATTCGTTATCCAAATCGTTTCGTTACATGGGACAGAACTCGCCTGATGGGTTTATTCATTATCCGAGGCGTTCATTATCCGGGGTCCCACTGAATTTTCAATTAAGTACAAGAATAAAACAAACCTCAATCGAGCCTATTCTTCCCCTGCCTTATGAAGTTACAGGAACATAATTGCCAAAACATGCAGGATCTCTAGCTGAGGATTTGACCCATAAAGAATATCAGATTTGTAATACACTGTCAAAGTAAGGACTGTTTTCAGATATCAATATTTTTAAAAATCATACATATGTTTAAAATTATATATTTTGATTTTCTAACCTGTCCAAAATTTGTCAGCTTTGAGAACAATAAGTTAACTAAAAAATTGCTTTCAAGACATTGCTGGAATCTTATTTTGGTAGTATGGTAAAATAATATAGAGCTGCATGCAACATATACTGTACAGTAGAGCACACAGGAGATTTTGTAACTAATCCTCCACAGAGACCTCCAAAGACGACACAGAAATGGAGCCCCCATAATGAGGAGAAATGTTGAACTCAACACCTGTCTGTGTATATTTTAAAAAGGAACCTGACCATTTCTGTGCCAAATAGCCTATGCACGCAAGATAGGGCAAAAATAACAGCCTCATGAAGAGAAATGCCCTGAGGGTTTGAAAACTAAAGAACTGAGTCAGCATCTGTTCACTTTGTTTTCCTCTCTGACCACGCAATAACTAAAATAACTAACAAGCGCCACAGCATCACTCTGACTACACCTGGGATCATGTAGAAATATCTGCATCTAGTAACTGTAGTATTAAAATTAAAAGTGCTGACTGTAGTTTTCACAGAGAAATAAAGAAAAACAAAGGATTTTATCCATTCAAAAACAAATTCTTATTCTCTATTAAAAGAAAAAAGAATTTGACCTTTTTGATCCAAACTGTTTATAGCCTGTCCCATTCTAATTAAAAGAAGCTGATGATACATGCCTCGGCTTCTATCTCAAAACAAAAGGTGCTATCAATAATTCACACATGCACAATGATATGAGAAGAAGTTTACATACATGACATACACAAAGACAGGTGTGTTTCATTTAAAAGGGAAGGAAAACAGTCCTGTCCAGACATGAGCTCAGTGATCGAGGTGAGGACTGATCCTGTGGGAGACAGCCCAAGGTCCTGGGGATTAAACACTCAACCTCATATGAAGAAAGACTATTCCCCTGTGAAAATCTGAGATTTACATTGTAACTGACTGAAACAACTATGAAACACTCTGCACAGAGTGAACATCTATGCAGCACGTTTAGAAACATGTGGTATGTATCAAAGAAACATTTCAAACTTTTTTTTTTAAGTCCAGTATAATAGGTTAATAGAGCACAACCTCAATTATGCTATTTTTCCAAATGTGTTGGTGAAATGTGTTGATGCTTTTAGCCATCTGATTACATACCTGAAATCCCTAGGTTAGGATCCATTCTCAGGCCTTGCTTATTGTCTCTATTCTATAAAGTGCTTTGAAAACAGCCAGACCTCTTTAGTGAGGACCAGATGGTTTCTGTCCTCAGACTCTTATGTGCCTGCACTCTCTTAATTTCATGCAGGCCCATGCACCAATTTAACCAAAGCAAAACCTAATCCAAGGCTTAATAGAGTGAGACAGGGTGGCATGCACACACAGGAGTAAATACAACTGTTATAGAGCAGTCTCCAGTGTTGCTGCACATGCTTGGGCTGTGTCCAGGCTGTTTATTACCTTACAGTGTCAACACCACTGCCTCAGTGTCAGTGGCTGACATACATTTCCACGGACGGTGCCTTCTGTCTCATATCAAAGATTGGAAGCAGGTGGTGTGTTGGCCCCCACAGTGCACTGTGGCCACCACCAACTTGGCAAGAATACCAAAGACAGAAATGTGCAGGAGGACAATCAATGATGAGTGCTGAAAAGAAGGGAAAGGGAGCAGAACACTGTTCTAGTTTGAATCATTACCAGAGCCATGCTGTTCTTTCACACTGCTTTCACTGTAAATTCCCTCTCTACTTTGATCTAGGTGGACTGAAATCTGCTGAAAAGGCTAAGCACGTATATTGTGTGCTCTGAGATGGTTTACTTGCATTGCCACACATGGTGATGTAGAAAAATAAGTCTTTTCTGTGCAGTAACTCTTTTTCACACTTTGCAACTTCATGTAACTAGATTTGTTAAAGAATGGTATTTTGTGCTGGGCCCTACAAAATCAATCACTCGTTAGTTGTTGATGTGTTTGTATGAGCAGAACTAAACACTTTTCTGAAAAATTTACTGCAATAATACCAAATGGTGGGTGCCTCAGTGGGTCACCTGGTAGCGTGCACCCACATGGCTCAGGCCCAATCACAGCGGTATAGGTTCAAATCTGACCTGTGGCCCTTTACTGCATGTCAGTCCCCAAACTCTCCCCCCATTCTGCCTGTATCTCTACAATGTCTCTATCCATAAAGGCGAAAAGGACAAAAACAAATCTTCAAACAATACAATATCAAATTGTTTTGTAGATCTGATGGACAACACTGACAAATGATCAACAAAATATCTGAAGTCCACACTCCAGCAAATGATAAACTGCAGCATGCTTGGAAAAATACTGGCTGATTTTCCAGCTGTTCTGGATTCAGTATGATAATAGATGTATGACTAGAAGCACAGATGAACATATAATACAATATACCAAGGGGGTACACACAATACATACAGCTGTATTAGGAACATATAGATAATAATAAAAGCCTATAGGAAAAAGCCATGTCATAAATTCTTTGAAGAAACAGCTTCATGACCAAAATGAAAGCGCATCTGCCTACATTACTCCTGAAGACATCTGTTTGATTCTGGGATTCATCTGGATCCACAAAAGTTTTAAAAGATTCATCACCATATGTCCTTGTGATGCCACAAATAACATCCAGAAAACTTTGCAAAAAAACATAGGACAACACCATAACAGATTCTATTAAACCACAAGGTTTGGTCCAGATATGGATATTATTCTGGATATAGTGATGCAGAATGCTTATACTTACAGGGGAAGAATAGCTATTGTAAGGTAGTAAATAAAGCTATAGACATGCAACTGACACCAAATTGTATTGGAAAGTCTGCTGGTTCAGTAATGTGCCCATGGATTTGACATATCTTCAACATTTGCAGAGCTAGATCCAGAAGAAAACTGCCATTATGGAAATATTATTTTTTTGTGAATAACTATTAAACTAATAATGAGCTGTATGTGATTTCAAATGCTAATGGTAGGATTTCATGGTCAAAGAATCCAAAAATTAAGATCAAATAAATTTAAGGATATTACTTTTGGGCAAAAAACATATTATGGAGAAAATGAGCATAGGTTTAAATGATAGTGGTAGGTTATCATTGTAAAGAGAAAATACGCTGCCTCGGCAGAAGTCTGTGCTCTCTGAGTGTTTTCTTGTTTTGAAACGTTTATGTTCAGAATCAGACAAATTCTCTATATTAACAATAAAGGATCAGAATGCACATATAATGCAGTTAGCCAGGTTTTAGGTCTCTGGTGTTACTCTGAAGAGAGTTTTTCCAAGACTGACTTCCTGCTTAATTTTATTGTTACATGATGCAGCATGTGTTGCTACCAAAACGTTTTACTCAAGATAATAATAAGACAATAACAGATTGCACTTTTCAGCTGATTTGTGAACATAAAGTGGTAGAAATAAACAGATGATATATGAGATATTAAGGTCTACTGTACGTCTCACTGGGTGAAAGGAGTATATCATTGCATGTGATGTTTGGCTGAAGGATTAAAAAGATAAAATGATTTACCATCTGATTCATGAACTGCTACAACTTCTACAGTCACACTTTTGGGACAGTATAATCACTCATCATGAAAGCAGTCTGTGTGTGTTAGCAGAGAAGTACTGAATCAAATTACCAGGGATCATTTTCACATTTATGCTCTCACCGCTAATGTATGAGTTGCCCCAACCTCAGTGTTCCTGTAATTGTTATAGCAGTTAAGGAAAAAGCCTTAACAGAAGGAAAGATTGTGACTGTGATTTCATCCAACTTAACTCTTCCCAAGTGTACCCTATAATAAGAATAGTATCACATACCGTATGTGTCAATATTAGAAATCTAAGGCATTATGCTGTATCAACTAAAGCAAAATGTGACTGTAACAAAAGATCATGCTGCAAACTGCACTCAAATTCCTTAAATCCACATAGACCAAATACATACATTTTAAAAATATAACAAAAACCATCTAAAGTGACAGGTAACATTATATTTCCCATTAAAAGCCTTGAAAATAAAAAAATCCTCAGTTTCTCTTATCAGTGCATGTATTTGTCTCGGCAGCAGCATAAAGCAGAGCAGAGTCACAGGAAGCTGGCTGAACACAGGAGCTTGGCAATGTCTCTTCTTGTATAATGATTCTGACAGAAGACAGAGGATGAAGCTGTCTCTGGAGATGAGACAGGAAAAACATTTTACCAGAAGAGAAGAGCAAGATGTGAGTTCTCACCGACACGATTTGAAGCGGAGGAAGTGGGTGAGAAATTTAAAAAAAAACAGTGATTCAAATGGACCAGATCTTATATCTTTGCGTTACTTTCCTAATCTGTGACTGTGATGCGTGAAAATCAAACACACCACGTCAAAACAAAAGCACGGGAGAGCTTACTCTGGTAAACAATGACACCTTCCTGTGAAAAGTTTTAGAAGTAGGAAGAACTGTTTTGAAAACCCTGGCAGACAGACCCATCCTCTAGATTCAAATGGAAAAGCCGCTGCGGTGTGGATTTACGAGCGTGTGGGGCACAGGACCCAAATATTCTCTCTTTACAATTCAAATTTGGCAGATTTCTTCCAAAACACTCATTCTCCTGTTTGTATGTTGACAAAGACTACGGGGGGTTGGACAGCAATCAAGAAAGTACTGACCAGGGCTCGGCAGCCTTTACAAGCTATAGACATTTATAGACTGAAAGTAAAAATCCATGTGTCGAGAACCACGTAAAATATCTGAACCCTTTATCTACCACATGACATATGATGCATATATCAGCTGTAATGTGTTAATATGTAGTATCAATTCATTCATTTGTGTATATTTTGTTTATTATTTTGGTCATTTGCATTGATTTTGTTTATTAACATGTTAATTTGTGTTCATTTTATTGATCATTTTCATTTATTGCTTACTTAGGGAATTCATTTGTAAATTATTGTTTATTTTACTGCTTATTTTGGTCATTTGTGATCATATTTGTTAGTTTCACAGATTATTCAGTTGATTTTTGCTCATCTTCATTTCATTATGTTCACTGTATTTATTTTTAATTATTTCAGTTAAATATTTTGTGGAATATTTTGCTTATTTTTGTTAATTTGACCAGTTTGTTCATTTTTTATTCATTTTCATCAAGTTGATTTGTTGTTTTAGTCATTTTTGTGAGTTTCTTTAATATTTTGTCGGTGCTGTGGATTTTGTTCAGTTTTGTCCTAATCATGTTTATTATTTTTGTTATTTTTATTCATTTTCTTGGTTTTGGTAATTTGGTTGATTCAATCATTAATTGTGTGGATTTTTTTCCTTATCTTTTGTTCATTATCTACAGACGTGGATAAAATTGTTGGTTCTCCCTGTAAATGACAGAAAAACCCACAAAAGTCACAGAAATAACTTGAATCTGACAAAAGTAATAATAAATAAAAATGTTATGAAAATTAACCAATGAAAATCAGAC
>JAQQAE010020091.1:0-10775 GCA_029823295.1 Pseudamia nigra | reverse complement strand
CACGAGAAGCCGGGATTTGAACCGCTAACCCTTCGGCTCCTGGACAACCCGCTCTACCTACTGAGCCACAGCCACCCACGATGAACCCACCTGTGATTTGAAACTGTCCTGGGTGACGACATCATGACACTGATGGGAAAACGTAACGCTGTCATCAAAGCTAAATGTGTCTACTTTCGACAGTCTAAACTATAAACCATGTTCTGGATTGTTTAACACTTTCTTTTACTGTATAATCTCATAAAATGTTTTCACACTTTGGAAGTCTTCAGTATTAATGTACAATGTGTAATATTGAAGCACAGGTCTACCGTCCACCCTGGAGATCTGTGTCAATTTGTGCCTTTTCTGCATCATTTTATGTTGGAGATGTATTTATTTACATAAAAGAAAACAAAATCTTGAATGTTGAATACACAAACAAAAACAATAGGATTTTTTTTTTTTTTTTTTTTGCAACTAGACTGGAAACAGTAGAGAAAACAGTTCATCTATTGGAGATTAGCTAATTTTGGTGTTTACATTATTTTCTCCAAATAATTTGTTACTGCGTTAATAAGGACAGAGAAGATGTTTTTTTGTATTTTATATAGACCAGACTGATTTTCTTCATTTTACCTAATAATAAGCTAATTTCACAAACTGTGCAAATTCCCCACCTTTATCCAGGTGACATTATAATCATAGGAATTTAGGAAACACCATTATTGCTGTAGAAGGTTAACAATTATGAACTTGCAATCTTAATACCACAGCTACTATGTCAAGAATAATTAATTGCAGACATTAGGAAAATAATGTATTTTATGTTTTGTCTGGTCATCATCTTTTCACTCTAAATATGCATCTATTCCTCATGTTCCAGAAAATGTCAGAACAGGAGGTCATTTTAAGCTAGCATTCACTTCAACTAATATGATAAAGTGATGGGATGTAAATAATATTGACACATCCATGATTTTGGCACCAACTTCTGTTTCTGTGGCCCAAATTTGTTCATTTTAGATTTAAAGTTGTTCAGGTATTAAACTGACATATTTTTATCAGGCTGAAATCCAGGTAATTAACAAAAATGAGTTTAAATCTAAATGACAGTAAACTTCTGAACGAGGATCCCAGTAGACTGAGGTTTTCTCTGTTCAACAACCATGTATCTGGTTGACGGCGAACAGACTATCCCAGATGTATCCACATAGGACTTATTAATGTTTTAGGTATAGTGATGAATAAATAATGTGCTCATTAATATTTGACCCTTGAACAAGCCCTGGGGGGATGACTTTGAAAACCCTTGATGAGCTTTTAAATTACATAATTTTCTCATAATTAATACCTCCTGTTATTGTGGCACAAGTTTTCCTTTTAGAGGTAAATAAATGCAGGAACACAGGAAACATCTGCACTTTGGGCTCAATGGAAACAGCTGCAGTATTATAGCAGCAGCCTTACTCTTATATCTTATAAATCTACACGTTAGTGTTCTAGGTGAAAGTCAGTCATCATCCAAAATGACCATTGCAGTTTCATACTGAACCACAAGCCAGTGTGATATATTCCCCTTTCCCCTCCCTGCAACTGTGACAGAGAATAACAACAATGTGTGCATTACCTACCATATGTTCACAGCATTAATCTGAGCAGCAATATGGTCTGGAAGCACAGCTGTGCCAGAAACAGATGTACTCAATGGGTGTTTTCAAGTTCAAGTGTGTGATTGTCTCCATTTTCTAAATTAAATTACAAATCAGTTATATCACTGTAGAAAAGCAGTGTGGATATTCTGCAGAGAGAGGATGAGTATCCGGTAGTATATTTATTTGTCTTGAAGACTGATCGTTTTAACTCATCATTTAACACCACTCACTGAGGATTTGGTCACTGTAGTTTAAAATTTATTCGGTGCTAAAGCTTTCTAATGCCACCTTTCCGCTTATAGTACCTGGTCAGCATAGCTCAGTTTAGCAAAGTTTTTTTCATGTCATGGACCAGACTATAAACTATAAACATAGACTATAAAAGGATGAGCAAACCCTCTCTTACATCACCCATAGGTTTCTAAAGAGCTTATGAACTGAAATAAGGATCAATGGTGCCAGTGCCATTTTCCATCATCACCACCAACACCCACATCATCTCAAGTCCTGTGGCAACCGGAAAGCAGCGAAGCAGCAGGAGTGGATACACTGGGAGGTGTAATTGCAACCCTGCACCCAGGCGGCTCAGAACTGATGGGTCGCTTTCCACTGGACTGAAGCAGCAGTGGCTTTCAGCAGCCTCCTGAGTGACTGAGGAGCCCTCTTTAGGATCACACTGCTCACCTCCAACCTTGAGGAAGGGGCTAGAATTGGTGCCCTAAATATTATCTGCTTCAACATCACCTGGTCAGTATACCACAGCTGACAGGTATCCCACCATAGTGGTTGAAATAAAACACAAAAAACATGAGGTGGAAATCAAAGCATCTCAACTTTGCCACCTGGAATGTACAGACATTACTGGATAAAAAATATTCAGATTGCCCAGAGCGTAGCACTGCAGACTAGAACAAGCTTTCAGTGCACAATCTGTCAAAGATACTTCCAGGCACGAATCGAACTCCACAGTCACCTTAGGGTGCACCAAAACAGCACCAAATGCTGGAAATTCTCAAGGCTGTCCTTGTTGACCACGATAGACAACAAGTGGAACTGAGGTGGGTTTTATGAAATGGCGAACTCACTGGTTCAAACACACCTGTCAGTCATAGCAGCCACATCTTTACTTGCAGAAATGCACAAATATCAACTCTGCATCATCTAAAGAGATGAGCTACATACAGTATTCACATAGAAATGAACTATAGTCTGTAAAGACCTGGCGTCCACATGCTTGGACAACACATTTTGCACTGTGATTTTCAAAAGAAGTTCAAAATATTTGTGTGTGTTATTAATGAAGCACTGAGGTTGTATTCTTTCGCCAGGTCTGTCACTCGAACGCCACGAGAATTTTTTGTATCATCTTGCATTTCACACGCAGCGAGATCGTATTACGCGTCTTCTTGTCCCCACGATCATTCCATTCTTCCTAGGTCCCATGATGAAAATCACAAAATGAAGCAGTATTTTAAATGAAAAAAGGCTCAGTTTGCGTTTAAACTCAGCTACAGGATCCGGACACAGAATCAGAAGGACCACAATGTTTGCATTCGCTGAGAACGTCACTTCCGGGTCATTCGCGGATGAGACCCGGAAGTGATGCAGACGTGACCCGCGTATAGACACGTAAAAATGAGCAGTACTATGTGTATGACTGACATAATATGAAACAAATGAACTGTAGAGTCGGTGGGGTTGCTCCAACTTTTTGACTTGGAATTCCAAATTGACTGGGCATTCCAATTGAAATTTCCGACTTGGAACTCAGAAATTCGTAGTGTGCGGTTATGTAAATTTTGGTATTGATCCGATACCAAGTAAATACGGGCCAGTATCACCGATATGATACATTTCAATAGATCAGGTGGATGCGTCATTAAATTGCTAAATCTCAATTTTAATGACCTTAAGTGTTTTTTGTGATGTTTCCTTTTTTATTATTAAATAGTTAAAACCCAGGACAGAATTAGGAGAAAATTTAAAATGAGATAGAAAAGGCTCTATTTATCTGCACGGCCGTGCACATCCATTCGGCTGCAAAAGCCTCCTGTGTAACAGATTAGTGATTATGGGGGAGCAGGACCCCTCCACAGGATGGACTCTGACCAACCGATGGGCCACAGCGGAGAGCTCATCGAAGAGCTTAATACCGGAAGAAAAACATTGTGTGTGTGATTCTGAATGGAGGCAGCATTTTCTGGGATTAAATTAGAGGCGCGGCTGGAGGGTTAACGGGGGCAACACTGAGGGAGCTGGAACAACAGCAGTTTTCTCGAACTGGATGAAGCTCTGAATCTGACAACAATGGATGAATTGTTGATTACGAGCCGGTGTCAGCCCGACCCAGTCACGGCAGGGTGGGTTCAACCGGAGTGAAAATAAGTCGGCTCTTATCTGTTGGCTTCTCCCTCACCAGGCGGCGATGTCCACTTTCTGCCTAGACCTGTAGACGACTGCCGTGGTTTGCCATGGTTGAAAATACAGCCACACGGCAGCTCCTCTTCCTCTCTGCCATTCTTCTGTTGTATTTTCTCTGTGCGGATGAACCTGAGCTGCCAACTTGCTTGTTTGTTTGCTTTGCGCATCTAAGTCACGTCACGTGACTCACATGACGGCGCAACATCTCAACACAAGATGGAGGAGGGGGGAGTAAAGTGTGCCGTTCTGTGCTGACACGGGAGCGGTGAGTCCGGCGACTTGGCTGTTTTCTCTTTGCTGAAACCGCAGCATTGCAAACAAAAGCGGAACTTACAGTAAAGAATTGATCTCACCAGGCTAGTATCCATCCAATACTAACTTGGTATCAATACTATCGATATTTGGATTGATCTGCCCACCACCATCGGAAATTTCAAACTCTGAAACTTCAACAACTAGAATGGACCATACTTTTCACCTCTTTCGCTACTTTATTTGCTGTTATAATGGAGCAAAAATTTAAAAGTGGACCACCACATCGGAATCTAAATTGTTTGAGACAATGACCAATGAGACCAATCACGACAAAAATTAATTCACAAAAATTAATTCACAAACATTCATTCATTTAGTATATTGGAGAGAAGTCCAGTGTAATTATGGGAGCCAAAAGCCAAATGAATTATACTGTGCATCTGCCGCACTGCACAGCCCCATTGGTATTTGTGCAAAATGGGGTGAAATCAGGTGAATGGTCTTGGTTCACTTAGAACCACAGCAGTTCTTTGACCAAAATAGTCCCACTTTGTGCCTGGTCACATGCAGAGGAATTGGGATAAATGCATATTCAGATCAAACATGCAGAGGCCAATACCTGCAGAGGAAGAGGCGCATGAAATTGTAAGATGTAGTTTGGATGCTGTCAGGTGATCTCAATAAACTGACAAGAAGGAGCAAGACATATCCAAGCCTCAGTAAGCAAGTGGAAAACCTAAGTGTCTCCTTAGCTTTGATCTACAGGGGGTTTGAGAGCAGACATGCTGGTCTGCCAGTTAGTCAAGTATGTCACTACAGAGGAAAAGGGAAAGAGCTGAAAAGATGCTGTAAGTGTCTGCTTACTCCCTTTGCATAAATTATTCTGGCAGCAAATTCTTCAAAAGATTGTTGAAGTGATTCCAGGATGGAGCTTGTCTTTCCGGCACTTGAAAGAGCAGGTACGGTTTCAAACAGAGACAAAACCTCTCAAAAAGTTCTTTGTGCTGAGAGGAACGTCTCAGCTTTGTCTGCCATGGGATAAAAGGAAAGCAGTGGGGTTTCGATCCAGATTCATCATGCCACCAGGAGTTAACCAGGCCATTCCTCCAAAGCTCATGTCACCAAAGAGATTAATTGGCTTGGGTCTCTTCAGAGTATTACTGATTGGCTCTCACAAACATGGAGGCCTTTATCTCATTGGTTCAGGCACTGCCTTGGGTGGAATGAAAGACTGAGACCTTTCAGCAGCCCCAAAGTCCAACTTAATATCTGACAGGCCTTTCATGAGCCTACTGTGTCTCTCATCTCTCCTTGTCTTGTTGAGAGCTTTGTTGAAGGAGTTTGCTGGATTGTTGGGAATATCAGCCTTTTATTATTTAATGACATAGATTTTAAGCCCATGACTGTACTTCACTATGCCATGTTACCCACCTAATGCTGCATAATGTCTTTGACATGCTTTACAGGTCCATTTATTTACTACTGTAATTCACAAATGAATGATTACATAATCAGGGTGTGTTAAATGCTTGGTCATTAGTCAAAGCAAACAAAGTGACAGGGCTTGTAAAAAGTGCAATTCATAATTTGGAAACATATGCATTACTTAACCACCAGCAAATCTATGCAATAATAATGAGGCAAAAGTCAGTAAGAAAATTATTTAAATACAAACCTTAGTTCCAATGAAGTTGGGACTTTGTGTAAAATGTTAAAATATGCAGAATTCAATAATTTGTAAAGCCTTTTCAGCATGTATTCAGTTGAATACACTACAAAAGGTAAGATATTTAATGTTCACACTTTGTTTTTTTGCAAATATTCACTCATTTTGAGTTTGATGCTTGCAAAATGTTCCAGAAGAGCTGGGATAGGGGCACGTTTACCACTGGCTTACTGGACATCACTTTTCCTTTTAACAACACTCAATAAGTGTTTAGGAACTGAGGGCACTAATTGTTGAAGCTTTCTAGGTGGAATTCTATCCCATTCTTGCTTGATGTGTGACTTCAGTTGTTCAACCGTCTTGGGTGTCTATTGATGCATTTTGAACTTTGTAATGTGTCATACATTTTCAGTGGGAGACAAGTGTGGATTGTAGGCAGGTCAGTCTAGTGCCCCCACTCTTTTACTATGAAGCCACACTGTTGTAACATGTCTTGCAGAAATAAGCAGGGAGGTCCCTGAAAAAAAATGTGTGGATGCAGCATATGTTGTTCCAAATCCTGTATGTACCTTTTAGCATTAATGGTGTCTTCACCGGTGTGCAAGTCAGCCATGTCATGGGCACATACGTCCCCATACCGTCATAGATGCTGCATTTGACCTTTGTGCTGGTAACAATCTGAATGGTGCTTTTCCTATTTAGCCTGGAGGACATGATGCCCACGATTTCCAAAAACAATTTGAAATGTGGACTTGTCAGATCACAGCATACTTTTCCACTTTGCATCAGTCCACCTCAGATGAGCTTGCACCCAAAGAAACCCAAGAAAAAATAAAAACTTTTGCAAAAAACAGTAACAGTGTTTACCAATTTGAACCTTAAATATCTTGTCTTTGTAGTGTATTCAATTGATTATAGGTTGAAAAGGATTTGCAAATCATTGTATTCTGTTTTTGTTTACATTTTACACAATGTCCTAACTTCATTGGAATTGGGGTTTGTAGATTAATGCTTAATTTCTTCTATGACCGGTAATTATTTACTTAAAAGGCCCATATGGTGGCCCATTTCTATCTGTATACAGTATATGTTGTTACAATGCAAAGTTTCCGTAGGCATTTTCAGCTCAGGGAAAATTACTGATTCATATGATGTACACTTGGGTGGGTGTGGTTTGTGAAACTCATTGTCATCAGCGCAATCCCCTAGTGCTGGGAGATCCAGACTGTGTTGTCGGAAGTACGAGGTGGACCGGGGCTCATCGGATTCCAGATCCAAGACATGCGATCGGTGAGTTTTGCAATAGACACATCATCCTCCGGAGGAGGACAGGGCAAAACACATTATCCAGGGCTCGTATAAAACATAATTCAAGTTGTGCACCCTCACGTAGGGTTCAATGAGGTTTTGGTTACGGGGATTTCACGGGAATTACTGTACTAGCTCAGCAGGTCAGCCCGGGCCTAGATGTCCAGGAATGGAATCATAACATTTGTAAGCTACCTGGGAGGTGAATTGTAACAATATGTACAGTCGTATGAAAAAGTTTGGGCACCCCTGACAATTTTTATTATTTTCATTTATAAATCAGTAGGTGTTTGGATCAGCAGTTTCATTTTGATCTACCAACTACAGTAACTGATGCCCAGCAGTGAAATGAGGTTTATTGGATAAAACAGAAAATGTGCAACATGCACTGAACTGAACTGAATGGATGTAGGAATATGAATATAAAGCTCAAAACTCAAAAAGGATGGATTTTCACAATATGGGACCTTTATTGTATTGAAAAGGCCATTCACTGTTTTATTACATCCTCCAAGGTGTGATGGAGGTTATGATTGTGCCGGCATTAGTTAGTTAGCAAGTTACTCTGCATGAGGCTTCTGGACAGTTGTTGCCAGTGTGATTTTCTATGATGTGGTGTTCTGGGGCACAAGTGTCAGGAGAAGAGACATGCAGAGGCTGAACAGGCTGATCAAAAGGGCTGGCTCTGTGGTTGGACTGAACCTGGAAAGAACCTGTGGAAGTAGTGGTGGAGGGAAGAACAATGAACAGGCTCAGGGCAACTTGCCCAGTTTCACAAAGGAAACTGGGCAAGTTTCTTCACACAATTTCTTCAGCAAAGAAGCCTTTTTGCTCCACCTCTCTGCAAATAAAACTGCAGCAACTTGACCACTGTGTGATTGAATATCTCACAGTATGGAACATCGTGATCAGCTGATTTTGCACGGTTCAAGTGTGTGCACTGTGCAGAGAATGTGCAAAAGGGAGTCTCCCACTGCAACCTGGCACTGGACTTTGGCATTATTCTGTTGTATGTACCCATGTTGGCAGCGGCACCGTCTGTACATATATCAACAAATTTTCCAAACCTGCCTCATGAAAAAGCTTGACACGTCCGTCTGTGATGTTCTGCGCAGTTCAAGCAACACCAGTACAATCACACCAAGGAAGTCTGACCTTAATTCTCCGTTGTTGGACACAGACACAATAAAAAACAATCTCCTGCTCTGTTTTTGTGATGTTCTTGGATCCATCAAAAAGCAGTGCCCAAAATTCAGCCAGCTCCAACTTAACTGTTTGCTGATAGTGTGGGCGATAGTTTCCATTATGTGTGTTTCCGCTTCATGTCAATGATATGCAATCCTGACATTTGTTCCTAACTCATGGATGTGGTGAAGGAGGACATGAAGGTAGTTTGTGTGAGAGAAGATGCAGAGGATAGGGTGAGATGGAGGCAGATGATTCGCTCTGGCGACCCCTGAAGGGAACAGCCGAAAGGAAAAGAAGACGACATTTAGTCCTAACTATTTCAGCAAAGGAATATCTTCATTGTAGGAAGACAAGGGATGTGTGTTTAGCTTCATGACAGGCAAGGAGAAAATTATTACAAAGAGGATTGTGCTGTTCTTTGTTAACTTGTTTCCTCACTGACTGATTGGGCAACTGGACATTTCCTCCTTGCTAGCTTGTTTATTAGCAATGTTGTTCAAATAAAGGATGGCTGAAATTATTTGAACCTGTACAAAAACACACCTGCTTTATCTGCTACGTATGAATGTGAGTGGCGTACTTTGCACCACATTTCTGTGAGCTCTCATTGGATTGTTCCCTACAAACCTGTCAGAGCTCTTCGCTCCCAGAGTGCAGGTCTACTTGTGGTTCCTAGAATCTCTAGACTAGACTGAGAGGCAGAGCCTTCAGTTACCAAGCTCCTCTCCTGTGGAATCAACTTCCAATATAAGTGCGGGATGCAGACACACTCTGTACCTGTGAAACTAGGCTTGAAACTTCCCTTTTTGACAAAGCATACAGCTAAGTCTAGGTCAGGAAAACCCCTAATCTTCCCTTAGCTCTGCTGCATAGTCCTAGGCTGCTGCAGGACAGTAATGCATGGAGCTTTGCTTTCAACCTCTTTCTTCGTCTCCTTTTTAACTCTTCCTATAGCTCTCCCGCTAAATCTCTTCCCTTCCTCTCTCTCTCCCACCATTTCTGTTCTTCTCTCTCCATCTTCCTTTTTCTCTCTGTCACCTCTCCAGTCGCCTCTCTTTCACTGTCCCTCTCTACCCCCTTCTTATTTTCTATTGTGCTATACTGTGATACTAACTTGCGTCTCCCCTGTAGTTTTGTGCTTCCTCCCTCTGTCCTAGGTCTCTAGGTCTCCTGATGTCCTTGCTGTGTGTTTGTTGGTTGTGGACATCGTCCAGTATCTGTGTTGTTTGTTGTTCCATCTCTACTCTTTTCTTTCTCATCGGTCTACTAACCCCAACTGGTTGAGGTAGATGGCCGCCTACCCTGAGCCACTGGTTCTGCTGGAGGTTTTTCTCTTCTGTTAAAGGAAGTTTCACCTCCCCCCTGTTGCCTTTGGCTTGCTCTCGGTGGTTCTGTTGGGTTTACTCTCTGTATAGTCTTGAGGTCTCGGCCTCGAATTGTGAAGCACCCAGAGATAATTGGAGATTATGATTGGCGCTACACAAATGAAATTTAATTGAATTTCAGCGCACTCTTTGTTCAATTTAAGCTATAGCACATCTTGGAGCTACTTTTCAGAAAATACTTTTCCTCTGCTCAGTCTCACTGTCATTTCTTTGCAGGTGGCGAAATGCCAAAGTAGTTGGCTAATGTCTGATGTTTCTTGGACATCGCAGTATTCTCAGTTGTTGTCACACTGGCGGACATGGAGGTGACATTACACATTACTGATTTTTGCTGCAAATGCATGCAGTACCTGCATACCAGTTACAGTATGTGCATTCGTGTTTGTAGACCATCTCATTTGTCGATCATTTCAAAGTGGTTCACCTTCAGAGTCAACATAAAAGTTGAAGGTTTTGCTACTTACTCATCGAAACACAAAGTGCTACTGAATAATGCAATAACTGAAAGAAACATCACATTCAGATAATGATAGGTTTGTCTGGCAGTCTCCACTTGTGCTGTCTTATGTAATCTCAACTTATGTTACAAAAACTTTCTCTTTGCATTCCTGAGAGTGTTCTTTCTTTTCAAGTAAGAAAGCATGAACCAAAGCATCCACCATGTGTATTAATCAAAAATGTACAACCAGTCTCCATTTTTCTCCATGTTTAATTCTCTCATCCACATGGAAACAGCATTATAACTCATTAACACCAAGATACACTGCCTGGCCAACAAAAAAGGTCACTACCTGGATTTAACTAAGCAAATCGGTACGAGCCTCCCATTGGATAATTTCTGCATGGGTGATTATGTTTCAGCTGACAAGTGATATAAGGATAGTGGGGAACCATCATCTTCGATGAAAAAAAAGAAAA
>JAQQAE010020089.1:0-10775 GCA_029823295.1 Pseudamia nigra | reverse complement strand
AAAATATGGTGGTGACGTGATCGTCTGGGGCTGTTTTGCTGCTTCAGGACCTGAAAGACTTGCTGTAGTAAATGGAATCATGAATTCTGCTTCTACCAAAAAATCCTGAATGTCAGCCATCTGTCGGTGACCTCAAGCTGAAGCACACTTAGGTTCTGCAGCTGGAAAATGATCCAAAACATGCTCTGAATCAATCAAGCAAGTTCTGCATCAATTAAAAAAACTAAATGAAGGCTTTGGAGTGAACTAGTCAAAGTCCTGACCTGAATCCAATGAGATGCTGTGGCATGACCTTAAAAAGGTTGATTTGCCACCTTATCGTGTCTGAGTGATCCTAGTCGCTATGATGTCGGGGGCAATTCACCCCTTGTCGGGTCTCCTAAGGCAAATTGGTCCTAGGTGACAGGTCAGACTGTGAGCGATTCAGAAGACCCTCATGACTATGCCTTCCTGTGGGCCCACTACCTGCAGGAAGGGTCATAAGGGTCCTGTGCTGTGTGGTTTGGGTGGCAGCTGAAGGTGGAAGCTCAGGTGGTCCAAGCCCCAGCTGCCAAAACTAGCTCCAACTGGAAGGAGGCCCTGGGGCAGACCCAGGACATGCTGTAGGGACTATGTCTCTCTTGGCTGTACTGAGAACACCTGGGGTCCCCCCAGAGGAGCTGGAGGAGGTGGCTGGGTAGAGGGAAGTCTGGGCTTCTCTGTGACCCTGACCCGGAAAAATGGAAGAGGATGGATGGATGGACTTATACTGTATATATGCACGTCATTGTGAACGCACATCACAGCCTAAACTGAGAGAAAAATTAAGTGTTAAAGTTATTAAAACAGATTCAAATAAAAATCCAAAATAGATTTTTGTTTGCTCAAACTGCTTTTCTTCTCTCCAGATCTCTTTTCTTCTCTCAAAATCTATAAATTTTCTCCTCCAAAAAGAGCCACTTACTGTATATACGTAACACCACAGGTTCCTGCCTTGGACCGCATTTTTGATCACCAGACCCATAATACTGCCAGGATCAAACTTTGTGGTGTGGTAGAACCTATAATGATGCTGTTCTGTATTTGCTAAAAATTGCCCTATCTTGTAAAGGTGAAGAATCCTTAAAAAAAAATCCCTGGATCCAGATGGCAAACAGAACTCCAGCACAATAAAAGGTACGTATTGTGATTTTTATTTTTAGCACTTAACAGCTGGCTATTTACACACAGATTTCGCTTTTTGACAATGTTATCTACCCGTTAACATTTGGTCCAAAAATGAAAACTGTTTGCTGTAGTGATGGTTGTTGAGTTTCTTTACATGCACGTCGTCTCGGTCACCATGGAAAAGACTGAAAGGAGTCAGTGCTCACCCTATTTCACTGTTGACATGCGCTAATTGTGTGAAGCCAATTGAATGCATTTGCCCTCCAATGGCTGAGTGACCCAGCTTCAAAAACGTACATACGGTCAACAGATTGAGCAGTGTTTGCCTTGCGGACGCCGGTCCGCTCGCTCCAGTTAACACTCGTGTCACCAGGAAATGTTAGAGTGAACAATTACTGATAAGACAGACAACAGCTCTGAGGAGACGCTGAGAGTCAAAAAACAGCGGGATGTGGGATGAGAAGAGCTCACATTTCCCACCGTCAAATCCGAGACAAAACTAGAGACCTTAAGGGAATAGATGACATCTCACTTCCTTATAAAAAAATACAAATAAAAATTAAATAAATCATGAACCCTATTTAAATTAAGAAACATTGGTAACTTTACTGCATGTCGTATAATGAGCATTGCATATAAACTGGCAATGCGTAAATGAGCTGTGTTGTTAGGTTAGCCATTTTTTTAAATTGTTATTTTATCAGATTTATTCATTTTTTGCATGATTTTGTTCATTTTTGTGTTTATTTTGGGTTTAATTCATTGATTGTGTTGTTCATTTTCTGGATTTTTTTCTTTTAAATTTTCTTCATTTTTGTTCGATTTTGGGATTATTTTGTTATATTTTGTTTACTGCCTTGACGTTTTTGATCATTTTTGTTTATTTTGTGGATTCTTCCTTTCATTTTTGGTCCATTCTTATTCATCTATATGACATTTTTTTTATTGCACTCTCTTTTGTTCATTTTTAGGATGTCCTTGATCATTTTCTGTAATTCTGATAATTTTGTGGCTACTTCTATTCATTGTATTGTTTGTTTATTTGAATTTTTAGGTTCTTTTTTAATTTTTGTCCATTTGTAGGATGATTTTTGATCATTTTTGTTCATTTTGATAATGTGCTTTTGGTCCATTTCTTTCATTGAATAATGAATAATTTGTTCAGTTTATGAATTCTTTGGACCATTTATGGCCGGTTTTGGTATTTTGAAACACTTTTGTTAAGTGTTCAATTTTGTCCAATGTGTCCAAGGTATTTAATGTTAAATCCACGGCACATTAACAAACTAAACACAAAAAGTCATTCCATGTTTCCCATCTTCATTCCTTCATTACATTTAAAGGGTAAAATGCTGTCATATGTGGATTTAGTTTGAGTAAAAATGATGATGCTGTGGCAGTTTATGTGACATTTTGGGTCTGAAGGAGATGCCACATTGTTATTTTTGGCTCTAGGCGACCAGATACAGAGACTGATTCAGGTATTTAACCTCCGTAATGTAATATACTGGCACAAAACTTATACGCATTACATTTTAAGAAGAGTTTGGGGGCCAAAGCCTGCTCTTAGTCTGACTTAATACTCTTTTTATTGGGTAGTAAGATGGAGCTTTATGTATGGATGTGGGTATTGTTATATAACTACTATCTGCTAAAAGTCATTTACATGGGTTAGTGTTTGAGTCTCACACCCTATAATGACCTTCCATGGTTCACTGGCCTGGTCACGCTAGTAATACTGGGGATATTTATCATACTATACAAGAACTTCAGTTTCACAGTAATGTGTACTGTACTTATGCTAATAAATCTTTTTTTAAACATGTCTGGCAACAGTAACCAGTTCCTTAAAATATGATTTGCGATGTCCAGGGGTCGTTTGGTCTGTGGGTTAATTGTGGCCTCGGTTTGACTGCACTTTAAGACCCTTGGGACTCAATGGTTTCCAAAAATGAATTCCACACTGATGAGCCCAGATGACTCCAGTGTGTGTTATGAGCTATACTGTCCACATGCAATCAGCCTTTGTAGATTTCCAGTTTAGCTTTTCAAACCGGGATTTAATAAACCCAAGATTACACATGACTCGGGTTGCACATTGCCACACCTTCTTTTTCAGTCTATTTGCTTTCATTTTTATTATTTTCAACTCTGTACGTTAATATGAAGACATCCAAACTACAAAAGAACATGTATGATATTATGTAGCTAACCAAAAAATGCTAAACAACGAAGAACATGTTTTATATCTTGCATTGTGCAAAGTAGACACATTTAGCTTTGAGGACATGGTTGGATTCTTTAGTCTGAATCATGAAGTCACCCTGGTTTTTAAATCATAGGTGCACCTGGGCCAGATTTAATTAGTACCACTTCTTGCCTTCTTAATGTGTTTTAGACCATAAGGTGGTGATGGTCAAGGACCACTAACCACTAAATAATACTACTGTACAAGTCTATATTATGGAAAGAAACACTTATACAGTTAAGTAGAGAGAAAACAACCATCATTACTTTATGAAACTAGGAAAACATTCCAGCCAGGCCCATAGTGCACTCTTCTGACAGACCTGGATGTGCTCCAGAATCCATCATATTCGACTGAATACACATTAAAAATATCAAAGGTATGCCAAAACCGTTCACTCCCCATTATTTCAGCTGTGCCAACTCAACGGGTCTAACTCAGAACTTGTGATAACTGCTGAGTCACCGTGCCACCCATTATTCATCAAGATCTACATATTATTTGCTAAGAAGTCACCGAAATCTGAATCTTGTGATGTTAAACAAAGTGATAAAGAAAATTCTGGATCTACCCTTTTAACTGAATCTGCACCAAAACTTCTACACTCGCAAAAAAACACGGAAATTGGGCCAGTAGGTTTTGTGTAATCCTGCTAACAGACAAACCAGCAGACGCTGGTGGAGACGTAACGAAGTAATGAAGGACAGTCGATCCAAAAACTCTCAACTTTCAATACCTGTGTCCCAATTCGTGGGCTGCATTTGAAGGCTGTTGACGTCATAGCCGAGAGCGAAGGCTGTCCCGTTGAATCAAATTAAAAAGCAAAAAAAACCACAAACGTGATTGAAAAGTCCTCCATCTCTAAGCAGCAGCTGGTCAGCGAGAGGTGTCTACGTCCGTCATTACACAAGGGTAAGAACATCTGTGCTAATTTATGCAAATTGACCAGCCTCTTGGGCTAGACCGTCACATTTAACAACCGTTAGGTGTAGCCCTCGCAGCCCACGAAGGCTGCAGCCCGTGAATTAAGGCACGACCAATGTGTCCTTAAGTGTAGTCACCAAAACCATCAGAAGCTCTGATGGTTCTCATGAGGACCATCCCCGGTTCCTGAGGCTGGTAGTTGTGATAAAGTTCTCCTCATGAAAGCCTGTTTAAACACAGTGTTTGATGGTTTTAGTGGCTGAACTTGGAGACTCATATAAATTGGTGAGATTTTTTGGACAAGGCACACCGGTGAATTGAAAACCATTCCAAGTGGCCTCCACTTAAACTGATGACAGAATGGGCAAAGCTGTTACTAAAAACATGTTCTGGACTGTTGAACACTTTTTCGTTTTTTTACATCATTCCATACATGTTCGTTCAGTTTGTTTGTCTTCAGTATTAATGTACAATGTTGAAGATGATGAAAATTTTAAAATACTGAAGAAAAAGGTGTGTCCAAACCTTTGTAGAAACAGGATACTCTGCAGAAACAGGCTACAAAACAACTGGTGTCAGAGTAAAATTAGGTCATGTTTATCCGATTCACTGCCGGGGTCTCAAACTCATGCCATGGAGGGCTGAGACCCTGCAGGTTTTTTTTCCATCCAGTCTTCAACCAGCAGATTTTACTGATTAGCCCCCGATTACTGATCAGTGAAATCAGCGGCTTCAGTGACTGGTTGGATAGAAAACCTGCAGGGTCTCAGCCCTCCATGGCATGAGTTTGAGACCCCTGGGTTATAGTAACAGATGCTGATGAGGGACAATCTTTAGTTTCAAACTCAAATGCACACACTCATGATGCCTTTATATCATTTCAGGCCTTTATACGAGGCTCAATGACCCCGACTGCAGACACAGTAATAAAACATATCCGTCATAAAATGTATTACTTCAGATAAACTGGACTGTTTTAATTATGATGATAAGCACACCCAAATGCTACAAATTCTCATGTCGAACCCTCATGTTAAAATGCACAGTAGAAGGAGAAGGCATGCAGTAAGGCTGCCAGGCATCAGTAGTCGATCACTTCTGCTTAGTTTAACTAACTACTTTAATTGTTTTTCTTCTCGGCACTGTCTCAGAGCAGATGGCTGCTCTGACAAACGGTTGGCTATGGAAAACACTTGAGGAAGAGGAGGAATGTTGGCATGTCTTTGGTAAAACTGTGAGGATTTCACAACAGTGGAATCAGTTTGGTGCTGCAAGTGTGTACGCCCAGCTTCAAATCATACGAGACCCATTTATGTTTGAGCAACTCAGATAACCTTTAAAAAGTGTTTAACAGAGCAAAACAAAGTCCACACATTTGATGCTAAGGCCTGCATGTGTGCTGTCCTTAGAATAAGAGTTCAAATCTGCACCGACCCTAGTGAATCTCTGCAGAAAAATAAGGAAGGGATGCTCTGACGTAGGTCAACCATCAAACTACAATCTATACTGTAACATTATACCTTAGTGAGACAAACTATGTAAATAAATCTTGAAAGTGAAACTTTAATCAGTATTCAAGATGAGCTGATAGGCCAGGTTTAGACTGTTTTGCCTGTGCGGACTGCATTGCTGGTGAAGAACTGCCCCTGACTTTAATACTCTTATGGCAGTGATGAACGAGCTGTTTCAAAAACCAAAAAGTATCAAAAATATCTTGTCCTCTCTTATCGGTCCCTAGGCAGTTAATCTTATTCGTGGCATAAGATCCAAATACAGGTATATGTTTAAATTGTCTCATTTATGTTGTTGGATTAACAGATATTTTAAATACTGGTTTATGAGCGGCTGTAGCTTCTGATGACGTACACACAATGTACAATCGAGCCTCAGCCTGCAGTGATGTGAGCAGAGACGCGCCCACGCTGGGAAGGTGTGAAGTGGGCCCCGGCTCGGCTCGAGCCAAAATGGCCCTGGTGTGAGTACGCCCTGAGGCCATTTATGGATCATAGAGCGGTCAGTGGTGTCAGTATGCCGATGCTCAAAGGCTCCTTGTTTGAGCTCCTCAACGCCTCTTCAGGTTCCTTTCCAGTTTTGTCTCCTAACTACAGGAATAAATTGCAAAGTCAAATGGCAGACAGTTTTCAGACCCCAATGAATTTAATGTTTGTGAATTTAAAAGATGACCCTAAAAGTACGTAAATAGCAATTTGTTATCTGTTGAGATATAGAACTGTGAAAATGCCTAATTCTACAGACTACCAACAGGAGATTGTGATGTGATTTTGTTCACGTCACATCTCACCACAGTCTCCTCAAAACAGACCTTAATTCTCAAAGGTGTTCAATTTGCTCAGGGAGCACTAATTTATGGAACTGATGTGTGCTTTATAGTTTTTATATTGTGATTTATGTGCAGTATACATAATGAATCAGATCAGTGCATGAAGCACTTTATTGTTATTCCATTGCACTAGGATTTTATTTCCTACACATACTGTTTACGTATATACTCTGAAAAATAATATTTTCTTTGTCTAGTCTTGGTATTTTGTGTCTTTTGCTGATTTTTTTTTTTTGGTCGATATTTACTTTATTTTTTTCTTTCTTGTTACATCAACCTGCCAAGGGTCTGTGTTCATTTTTATGTACTGGCCCTTCTCTCTCAGTAAATAAAATCCAAAAATTGGTGTGACGTATATCATGTGACGCAGGAAGTCCACTGAGCATATGGATAGTTCACTGTTTGTACAAAAAAACATGACTCATAAAATTCTACTTTAAATTGACAAACACGCATCATTCAATCAGGATCAGAAAATCATCTGCTACTTGCAACCAACTGTAATGTGATATTTTTCCAAAGGTAGGTCCCATAACCTGGAACAGAAGTGGAAGAAAGTACATGTAACATATACAGTCTATAGTCTTCTTTCCACTGCAGGAACTTTTCTCATTTACCTGGAATTCTGAAAAGCCTCGGTGCATTTCCAACACAATTACCTGCATAAAAACATTCCCCTGACCCCGAACTTTTTCCTGAAAAAGTTCCTGGTAGTAAGTTAGGACTTTTCAGATTACCTGGAATTCTTGAGGGGGTGGGATTGTGTGCTGAACGCTGACTGGTGGAGCACATTAGCGTTGTACTCTTTTGTAGACATAAGTCAGTATGCTGCTGCAAACGTTTTAATTTCATTTCTACAACCTACACTTTGTCTGTTGACCATTTGGAGAATGGACCAAAGGATGGAGAGAAGCTCTGAGAAATGGACAGACAATCAGGTCCAGGCTCATTTCAGGATCTTGGCCAAAGAAGAACCTCGTAATTCGAAACGTCCCAGTGTATGGAAAATAGCAGACAAGCTGGCAGAGCTTAATGTAAAAAAGCTCTGCTTCGCTGACTCTTTTTGTGTGTTTTTTAGTGTCAGTGCATGTTGTTTGTCCATAGGTATGAATGTGAGTGTGAATGGTGGTCTGCGATAAATCGGCGACTCATCCAGGGTGTACCCCACCTTCACCCTGAGTCAGCGGGGATCGGCTCCAGTGCCCCCAACCCAGAAAATAGATGGATGCATTTCTTACATTATGTCATCTGTTCATTTTGATGGCATCAAAATATAAGTACAGTGAAAGTATTTCTCAAGAAGTATACAATAATGAGTTCAGAGTTTAGAAGAACGTTTATAAATAATAGAAATGGAAAAGCACCATTTATCCATTTAAGTCCATATAGTAACAGTATTTTAACTTCAGTAGTGTTTCTGTGTACACGACCCAACACTGAGTGGATGAAAGTAGACATAGTGCAGTTGTGTTGAGTTTATGGTGCTCAGGAAAACGCCAAACATAAACTTAAGTTGCAAAATATCTTTGATTTATACACTGTCTCAGTCCTAGACATTCATCGTGAAAACATAAAAATGCTGCAAATTAATTATAATCGCTAATTCCCCCATGTCCTCCACCTGATTTGAATAAATTAACCAGAACTTGAGACAGAGACGGAAACGCAAACCACAAAAATTGCCAGGAATTATTTTACCCAAGTAAATAAATTCCTGGTAATAAAATTTCCCAGGAATGTTGGTGGAAAAAGGGGTTAGGCAATGAACACTATTCCTGTGAAATCACTTTGAAATCCACATTTATAGCTACACAACCAAACACTAATCAATATACCAGTCATTTCAGAAGGGTTTGTATCATATTTTTCAGAAAATGCTGAAGTCACTTGCTTTTTGTTCGTACTTTAAGTACAAACTGCGTTTTAATGCAGTTTGAATGTGTTGTAGTAGCCTCAGGTGTGAAGCGGCGGGCTTTAGGACCCGGCGGAGCCTCCGGGAGAAGGCGGCTGTAGAGCATAATGGCTGAGTTTTACCTGGGCGTCTTGACGAGTAGCTGTTTACTCATCTCACCCACGGCGTCTGTTGTCACTCGTGTCCACCGTGGACACTGGCACTAGTTGAAGCGTGACACGTTCACTGGCTGCGGGAATCTGCGGCTCGTCCTCGGCTGCACATGGAGCACATTCGTCTGCCAAAGGTAACTGCAGTGATGAGCTACAGCAGCTGCACAGTCACTAAAGGCCCACGTTTCACATGCATTTTCATGTCACTAAACGAATGCAACGGCTCGGTTTGATGACAGCCGTGTGTTTAGAGCTGTGTTCAGGGAAACACGCTGTTTGTGTGACACTGCTGTTGTTGTTCCAGGTGGAAAATGTCAAGCTGCTTGACAGGGTGTCCCCCAGGAGGAGCAGGGTGGGGACCCTCTACCTGACAGCCACCCACACCATCTTTGTGGAGAGTGATGCTGGGGTGCGCAATGAAACATGGGTAAGGAACAGTTCCCAGCACAGAAGGCAGAAAAGGATGGTAAATCTGCCCAAAATAAGGACAAATAGAAGAAAATGAAAATATCAGAACAAGTGTCCTTTTTTGTGAAGAGTAACATATCCCCAGATATTTCTATTTCAACAGTTTGGGAGACACTCAACAAAGAGAAGAAATCAGAGGCTAATGTATCTCAGAATTTGATAAAGCCCGTGCACAACGTCCATCTCCAGATAAAATTTAGAGCCATATCCCTTCATATAAAATTACACATCTATTACTGGGAAATGGAAGCAACTTCTATGAACATGGTGAGAAAGCTGGGGCTCTGTTGGCCAGACAGTTGAGCGGGACTAAGGCTAAACAAATTATCAACGCGATAACTTCTCTAGATCACAGGATTATATTAGATCAACAAGAAATAATTAACATCTTTAGATTTATATTTATTCCAAATTCTATACTTCAAATATTTCTTCAAACCTTCATGACATGCAGAATGTTTTACAGCTCTGCACATTTCCTTCTTTTTCTTAGATCAATTTTTTTTTTTTTAAATAGCTCAGGCAGTCCAGTTTCACAGCAAGAAATAATAGAAGCCATCAAGTCATCACAAACCGGAAAATCCGCAGGTCCCCATGGCCTACCAGTCGAGTTCTGTGTTAAATATGTTACACAGCTGACTCCCCTCCTTTTAGATATGTACACAAATTCTATGAAATCAGGTACACCCTTCCAACCACACTCAATCAAGTATGTATACAGTAACATTAATGGTACAGAAGAATAAAGGCCCAAAAAATGCAGATCTTTAAGACCAGTATCTCTGTTAAATGCAGATTACAAAATCTTAGCTAAAATTTTGGCCTGTCGTCCAGAAGAAGTTTTACCTCATATAATATTCTGAAGCCAGACAGGTTTCATTAGGTAAAGACAGCCCTTCTTTAGTGTCTGTACATTGTTCAACAATATACTATATTCTCCATGCCAGAATGCTTCAGAATGGAATTGGGTTATGTGTTTGAAAACATTAAGGAGGTTCAGATTTGGTGGAATATTCATATTATGGATTAAATTATTATATTCTAATCCCTCTGCTACAGTTTTGACTAACAATGTGTACTCAAAACCATTTAATTCATACCACGGTACCCATCAGGGATGCCTGTTCAGTCCTCTTCTTTTTGTGCCTCTGACCCTAGGCATATGATCTAATAACAGTATTTCTGGAATAGTACGAGGAAATATAGAACATAAAGTATCTCGTTATGCCGATGACCTTCTTTTTATCTGTTCCAAGCACATACAAGAATCCCATTAATTCTTAATCTGTTGAAGCAGTTTGTGAAGATAGCAGGCTATGACCTGAGTTTGCATAATCAATCAATCAATCATTATTTGTATAGCGCCAATCATAATCACCGATCTCTAGGCGCTTCACAATACAATAAGAGTGAGATGTCTCCGCTACACGTGGATAATTCAGCCTTGAAGAATATCAGCTTCCCACTTAAACCGGTGACAGATCGTCTTACGGTACTTAACGTGGTATTAGATAGATAGATAGATACTTTATTTCGAACAAAAAAGTATTGCAAAACCAAAGCAAATGACAAGTGCAATAAAAT
>JAQQAE010020088.1:0-10775 GCA_029823295.1 Pseudamia nigra | reverse complement strand
ATAAAGTTCAGCTGTTGTATTAGGCTTTTCCTGACATTTTTGTAGCCACATCTTCCAGCACAAGCCATGGTCCACAGTGAGCTTCCACGGCATCAAAGGGATCTCATTGTTCAAAGATATCAGTCAGGGGAAGGGTACAAAAGAATTTCCAAGGAATGAAATATACCATGGAACACAGTGAAGACCGTCATCATCAAGTGGAGGAAAAAATGTACAACAGTGACATTACCAAGAACAGGATGTCCGTCCAAAATTGATGATAAGACAAGAAGAAAACTGTCTGTGTAGTACATGTGACAACAATCTCCAGTCTTCTTCATATGTCTGGGCTGTGGGGTAGAGTGGCAAGATGGAAGCTTTATCTTATGAAGAAAAACATCCAAGCCCAGCTTCATTTTGCAGAAAGACATTTGAAATCTTCCAAACACATGTGGGAAAATGTGTTATGTTCTGATGAAACCAAGGTTGAACTTTTTGGCCATAATTCCAAATGGTATATTTGGTGCAAAATCAACACTGCTCATCACCAAAAGTACACCATACCTACAGTGAAGCATGGTGGTGGCAGCATCATGTTTTGGGGATGTTTTTCTTCAGCTGGAACTGGGGCCTTAGTCAGGGTGGAGGGAATTATGAACAGTTCCAAATACCAGTCAGTGTTGGCGCAAAATCTTCAGGCTTCTGTTAGAAAGCTGAAGATTACTAGGATCTTCATCTTTCAGCACAACGATAACTCAAAGCACACATCCAAATCAACAAAAAATTGGCTTCACCAGAATAAGATTGAGGTTTTGGAATGGCCCAGCCAGACTCCAGACCTGAACATCTGTGGTTTGATCTGAAGACGGCTGTGCACAGGAGAAGCCCTCGCAATCTGTCAGATTTGGAATGGTTTTGCAAAGAAGAGTGGGCAAATATTGCAAACATCAAGATGTGCCATCCTGATAGACTCCTACCCAAAAAGACTGAGTGTTGTAATAAAAGCCAAAGGTGCTGCAACAAAGTATTAGTTTAAGGTTGTGCATATTTATGCAACCAGGTTATTTTAAGTTTTTTATTTTTTTATTTTTCCCCTTTAAAGGTTTCAGTTTGTTTTCAATTGTGTTGCACAGGTTATAGGTCATATTAAAGGTGGAAAGAGTTGTGAAATTATTTATCTCGGTGTCAATTTTTTACATCATAAAAACCTGGCATTTGAACAGGGGTTTGCAGACTTTTATATCCACTGTACGTTGTGAGAACAATGACTGCTGTCTGGACAATTGGCATTTTAGTTCCTTCACCTTTCTCTTTCTCAGCTCACTTTTCGGTGGGAAGTCAGTCTCGTATTTTCTATGAACAGTCCGAAGATGCCGCTCCACATTTCCCTTTTTCGGTATTGCAATGATAGACTGACAGATGAGCTAAACGCACTTCGAAAATGTCACTGTGAAAAAAAGTCCTCCTCTTATTCTGTGTGAAAGTGAAACGTTTTTGTCTTCTTGACTTGGTCCAGCTCCCCATTCATTTTTATACCTGTAAGTTTAAGAGAAAAAAACGAGGGCTAAAAATTGGAGGTAACTCGCTATCTAGCGTGTTGATTTTGCTGCACTTAGCATAGGTTGTTTGCGCATTTGCAGTGACCTGTCAGAAAAAGTCAGAAGTTATCTGACTGGCTGCCCTGTAAATCAATCAAGTGATGGGATGGATGATTGGGTGATGTCTATTTTTTTAATGTCATGTGATCTACCCACACTACCTTTGCAATCGACTGGTCGATCGTGATCAACATAATGGGCACCCCTGGCATAGACTGTTTTAAACAGCTTTTTTATAACCCAAATGTGTGTATCTATGAGCTCAAATGTGCCTGGATGTGTGTGTGTGTGTGTGTCGATGTATTGCAAATCTTGTGTGTCAAAAGCTGAGTGTCTGTTTCATATATTAAAATACTGTATTACTGTGGACAGGGTAATAGAGATGTCACCCTTTGGTTTCTGAATTGCCATTTTGGGGGCCAATTTTGTTGGATGACATTCTTAAATGATATTTTGGAGCCAAAAACAGGATGTGACCATATTTGGATGAATGGCTTTGGAGTATAGACTGTATATATTACTGGACAGAGTGACCGTGACATCACCCATTAGTTTCTGAAGGGTTGTTTTGAGGCCAATGGAGTTGTCACTTCCTGGACGGCATCTTGGAGCCAAAAACAGGATGTAACCATATTTGGACGAACGGCAGAGGGGCTTACCAAGCGTTCATGCCAGGGGACTCATGGGAGAGCTATCATTAACCACTATCTTGCTGATGCGGTAAAACTTCACCATGCAGTGTCAAACAAAGTCATATCACATGTTGTTAGTGTAAACACTTACCCACTACTGCAGTCAAGTGCATCTCATGTATAACTATGAGCATGTTGAATAAATAGAAGATATGAAGCTCTGAATCGGTCCGACTTTGCTATAGCAAGCTGCTGCTACAGCGACATGTCAATCAAGCCTCATCACGGCAGTCATTTGTCAGATTATTTGCCGTAATATCTTAATAGCGAAGCAAAAAGTTAAAGATGGACCATCACATTACTTATTAGAGGGTCCAAATAAAACATTTGAGACCATGGTGACCTCTGAGAAAAAATTATTTGCTTAGTATTTTCAGATAGAAGTCCAGTGTATCTCTGGGAAAAAAGCTTCTTGGAGCCGAACGATCGATTCCCCAGTGGCCAAGCGGTGGGATTACAACATAAAGTTACTTCCGCATTGGCCTCACTGAACAGCCACGGTTGTTGCCCCTTGCTTTGGCGCTATCAAAGCTCGTTATGTCAGGGGTCTTTTGGGTAAGCTAATGCTAACCACTAGCCTACTGACTCAGTAAGACTTCACCAAGCACTGCCAAAGTCATATTACAGTGTTGTTAATGTAAATACTTACCCATAACTACCGTACAGCTGAGCATCTGCCAAGGAAAAACTATATTCTATTCAATCACTAGAAGCTACGAAGGTCCAACTTGGTCACCTGCGACATGCCAATCAAACACTAACACAGGAGTGGCTTGTCAGATTACTTGCTGTAATATCCTAATAATGAAGCAAAAAGTTATAGATGGACCACAAGATCACTTGCTATAGTGTCCAAATAAGACCATGATAAAAATGCATTAATTTAGTATTAGTATAAGTCCAATGTAGCTAGACGGGAGTCAGGTCTTCTCCGAGACCGCTGAATGGTGTCCCAACGTCCAGTGGAGGTTTTACAACTTGAAGTTACTTCCACATCAGCCTCACTGTGCAGCCCCAGTCGTTGCCCACTGAGCCAAACAAATACCCCAGTGGCTGCCAGGAGTACTGCAGCTGTATCAGCCTCACTGTACAGGCCCAGTCATTAACCACTCTCTGTGCCCAAATTTTGCTTTGTATTCCATATGTTCTTATTTGATGTTATTATAAAAAGTGCTATATATAAAGTTTTACCCACTTGCACAGATCAGACATTTTAGTCCATTATCCATCACTGCTTTAACACAGAGCAGAGGAGAGACATCACATGTTGTTACAGTTCTATCAGTCCTGAAGCAATTTAACATCTGAGCTGAAATCCAATGCGTGGACACACCAAGTCATAAAAGTTACCCCTTGAGTTTAAGAATGGCACAGGCCCGGGGGTGATTAGTGGGGTGCAGACATGCATTGAAAGGCAGTCGGAGGTTAGATTGGCAGACACTTGCGTCTCCCCACATAATGACTCCCAGCTGTGCTGCTAAGACTGTTTATCTTAGCGGAGCTCCACTACAAACCCTTTCCTCTACATCTTTTCTTACTGGAAACTTCTGTCATGTACACTTCCCTCCTGTTCTGTTAATCACTGTCCATTTGCTGTGTTTTTCTGGGTTGTGCATACTCTTAACTTGCTCTGCACTGCTTTTTTTAGTTCTTTTTCTCAATCCTCTCACTGCATCTAATTTTCTAACCCTCCCACACACTCTCTCCCTTCTTGCTCTTCCTCCTCTCCCTCCCTCTGCAGTTGTTCTTCACTTATATCCCAGGATGCTAATATGTTTGATTTTATGGATATATATATATTATTTTCTCTCCCTTGGAAGATCCACCCTTGCTGCCAAACCCATGCACTTCCTCTCCAAGGGGAAAAAGAGGATCTGCAGAGATTAGTGAGACGTGAACTGGTTTGAATTATATTTTGTTTCATGTGTCCACCTCGGGCCTTTTGTTTCACTGTTATCCTGGAGCACATGTGCACAGAAATTATATTATATGCCACATTATTTTTCACTCAGTGATGATTTATGATGTATGTGCAATAACCAGAAATAAGTGATTGATTTAAAATGTTTGAAAGCCTGTCTCTTGGATTTCTAGTACATCAATTCATCAAATTTTCCCCTCCACATATGAATATAAGTTTCTATCTTTTTCTCTCACCCTGCCCACATACTCCATATGTATTTTTAGCAGGCACAAGCTGGATTGTGCACCAGTAGCTTCACATATGGAGAGCAAACAATAGCATACTTATATTGCATAACATGACCGACACATCTGTCATATGTACATGATATGTGCACCATGTTTACCTGTCCCATGCAGGCCCATTTTACCTGTGTGCTATCTTTAAGTCTGCTCAGAATCCAGAGCTGATCACCAGCTATGATCCCCCTCACAGCACATTTTTTCACGTGTGTGTAGGTGGTAAATCAGTGTGATCACACTGCAGAGCTCAAGGCACAATTATAAGGTTCTATAAATGTCGTTATTCACATTGTTGTATTGCCATGGATCTGCTGCAAATGGACAGCTTCAATGAGAATGAAATGTACCGTACTTTAAGTAAAATATGTCACTTCGGCATCTGAATGTGGAGTTCAGTTATTGAGGGTTCATCTATTCAACAAATGAATCACAACAAAATGAGAATATAAAGAGAGGATCCTGTCTGTGCTCAGGCATTTTATTTCCAAATAATGTTTTATTTTGTCATGTTCATAATAGAGGATTTTTCAAATGTTTGTGCAGAAAATAGTAACACACTAACATGTCCTATGTTTCTTTCATATGAAGGATCTGGGGACGCCTCTTTTTTATGGCAAGTATCAAATATTAGTTATCAGTGAGACATAGATGCAGTTTTGTTAAATCATGTCAAAGTCCAGAATAAGTCCATCACAAGCTGTAAAATCACATTAAATGTATTTCTATTATCAGATATCAGGCTGAAATAAATACTAATGCCAATAAAAGATTCAATTATAAACTATGGCCATGTTTACCTTACTGCATACTGTATATATCCACCTGTATACTGTATATTGTAGACACTTTAAAGGTTCTATACTGTGAAAATACATGTATGGGGGGTTTTGGAAGTCTGCAGCCTGTAGCTCCAGGGCCATTTGTTCCCCCTCAGTGGCTCCTGATTGGACCGCTCATGTAAGTAATGTATTATAACAAAACAAAAACCACTGGTTTAGTCAGTCAGTGTTTTTTAAAATCAAAACTGGGCAGGTTCAACATCTCAGTGAAATCAGTGTGTGTGGAAGAGGTACAAAGACATTCCAGGAAAGCGAAGGAAAAATCAAATCAACATACTTATTTTAATTCCCAGAAGTCTTTAAAGTGGCCATCACATTTTTCATTTTTTCTCACTTTTTTACCATGGTGCACACCAGAAAGCAAACGACACAAAATTTATGTACCTCTGGGAAATACAGTGCTCCCTCGTTTATCGCGGGGATTACGTTCTAAAAATAACCAGCGATAGGCGAAATCCGCGAAGTAGGTTCCTATGGAAAAACTGTTTTCAGGCCCAAACATTTGTTTGAGAAACAAAAAAAACAAACGCTTTCCAACAAAAAAAACACGATGGCCTCCAGAAACAACAAATTGAATTTCATCGATCAACCTACGAAGCTGGACACACAAGAAACCACCGATAGTGACCCACGCGTCACAGCCCCCACTGGATTTCTATTGTTTACAAAAAAGAGCGACCTAGTGAAACTCCTCCTCTCACCTGGAAACTCTAAATACTGTAAGACAAATCCACTTGTTTCACAAAGAGGGCTAACCACTTGTAATCTTGTATTTTCATTCTGAAATAATTATAGACTATTTTGAGTAATGATGGGTGCAAACCTAATCCAGACAGACCCAACATTGGAATTAAATTGCTGCAAATGAGCATGAGATGGGCACTTTAATAGACATGTAGCAGCAATACAGACATAAATTTGTTAAAATATTGGACCTTTAAACAGTTTTATTATAAATGCTGTGATGATTTGAATCCAGTGACAAAATTATCCAATGATACTTGAACACATTCTCATCCAGAACAAAATGTTTATGTACATTTTTACATGCCTTTGCAAGAGGGATGTCAACTAGATGAGGAAATTAATCTGACAATAAAAACTATTGGATTTGGCTTGTGCTTTCTTCCAGGAGACTCTTGCCCAGCCTGAGGCGCAGTCCCAACCCCGGCCTCCCGTTGACCCGTCTGAGCTTGTGCCACGTCTGTGTCACCTGGTGCGGTCGGAAACGGGCTATGGCTTCAACCTCCACAGTGATCGGTCCCGACCCGGGCAGTACATCCGCTCTTTGGACCCTGGATCTCCCGCAGACCATGCAGGACTCCGCCCACAGGACAGACTAATCGAGGTGGGAACATAAGCTGTATTTAATGCCCTGTTTTTTTTTTATCAGGGACGTGCTGCTGATTCAGTGTTTTCATTAGGATGAAGCAGTGTTAGTTGTTTATTTTATAAGTACATGTAGAGGCAATTCTAAGATCTAAAGTTTAGGGGGGCTGATCCTAGATATTTTATGAACCCCCACCCTAATGAAGTTGGGTTGGTGGTATAGTCGGCAGCTTTGTTCATACATGTGTCCCTCCTAACATTTGGTTTTATATCTCCAAAATCCCTGGACTCAAACTAACCAAACTTGGCATAGTGGGAAGCGTTACTATGACAATTACCACCTAATTTGCATATTAATTAGGTAATTACAAAAAAATATTTTGAACTATAGTATCAAAATGGCTATAGCTAGAGGCACCAAATTTTAGTACAGTATGTGATAGATTAGACTGGTAGAGTTGCAGTTTAATGGCTTCTTGTTTATTAATTGATTAAGATTAAGCCATATAAAGCCTCTTCACAGCCATAAGGTAAGATACAGTATCTAAAGCAAGCAAGATAATTATGTGCCACAGGATTAAATTTTGCATTTTGAAACTGATGAAAAACCTAACTTGTTGTTTAGAAAAGCATTCTACTCTGTTCATTCATTCATTTTCTTGATTATTTTGTTCATTTTTGTTCTATTTTGTTCATTTTCTCCAAAAAGAAAACTGCATTTGTGTGAATTTTCTTCCTTTGATTCCTATTCTTTACCATTTTCTTCCTTTTTTTAGTACAGATTTCTTGCGTATTCCATTCATTTTTATCATTTTTGTCTCTTTGCTTGATTATTTACTTAATTATTTTGTGTATTTTTGTTGAAGTTTTTGTTGAATCTATTGTGTTGTTCTTTTCATTTTGGTGATTGTTTTGTATGGTAAACCTCAGTGAAAATATATCTTCAGGGTGTTCCCTAAGGCTCCTGGGTTCACACAAGTCGACATCATGAAGAAAGTTTTTACCCTTGTCATCAGGCTACGGTACTGTACCTAAATGTTGAGACCTGTAATATATTTCTAACACCCTATATTGTCGGGGGGCTAAAACAAAACATAGGCGTCTTAAAACACCCCTGAGTGCATGTGTTTTTTTGATGATAAGTTAAAGGGCTGTGGAGTGACTTCACAGCTGAAAGGGTTTTAAGACGTAGAATGACAACCTTAATAGTGTGGGAGGGAGTGATGTTGAAAACTGCAGACACTAACAAGGTGATTGTGGTTAAATGATTCTTAAGTGTTCCTTGAATGTTACTTTCCCCTCTGTCACCACTTTGGAGAAGTGTATTATGATGATAATGATAATGCACTCTTGCAGAGGTGGCAAGTACTCAGGTACATTTACTCTTTTATGTTTTCTTGAATATTTTTTCAGAATACTTTTACATTTAGCTCCTTACCTCAATGAGTAGTAATAATTTTTTTACATTGTTTTTACACAGTGTTATATTTCTCTGTCATATTATGTGCTGATACTTTGTGAACCCAAATCAACAAGCAACAAAATAAGAAAAATGTTGAAATAAATTAGATAAACTCAGCAAAAATCAGTAAAATGAGCAAGGATTAACAAAATATGTTACAAAGTGAGCAAAAAAAAAACAAAATAATCAAAAAATTAACAAAAATTAAGAAAATAAGTGAAAAGGAACAAAAGAAGCAATAACATGAGAAAAACTAATAAAAAATTAACAAAGCACGCAAAAAAAGCAAAATAATCAAGTAAATTAACAAAAGTAAAGAAAATAAGCAAAGAGGTACAAAAAAGAACAAAACAATCGACAAAATCAGAACAAAAATTATAAAATAAATAACAAAGTGAACAAAATAATCAAATTAAGTAACAAAATTGAAGAAAATGAGAAAAAAGGAGAAAAACCTGAAGAAAATCAGCAACGGTGAGCATAAAATACTGTATAACAAAATGATCAAATAAATTCACAAAAATGAAGAAAATAAGCAAAAAGGAAGAAAACGAAGAAAATAAGCAACCAAGTGAGCCAAAAATATCAAATAAATTAACAAAATAAGTTAAATGAACAGTGTCAACAACAAAATGAGCAAAAGATGAACGTCAGTTAACAAAACTGAACAAATCTCAACTAAATCAGCAGCAAAATGAGCAAAAATGATCAAAACAGTCAAGTAAATAAACGAAAAAGTCAGCAAGAAATCTTGCGATAAGCAAATCCTGAGCCTGTCAACAAGTTCAAACATTTAATTTCAAACATGATACATTAAGCAGTAATAAACTACATATTATCAAGTTAAGCTCCACTTGATGAGTATTTTTGTGCTGTTACTCAAATATTTATTTCTATGAATACATGAATCTCTTACACTACCTTTTGTTGCTTCAATATTGCGATAACAAAAATGACTTGTGCCTCAGAGTCACTACCAAAAAAAGTGGTGACATTCCGATTGCTCACATGTTGAATGAATGCAGAACATGTGCTTATCACAGATGTAATGTGATTTATTACTCAACACTAATGTAAAAATATAAAAGCACAGCTCAATCCATGCAACCTCTCACAGCTGATAAAAGACAGATGTGATCCGTTTTACACGCACAAGGGGTTTTTCTTCCCAGCTTTAACTTACGGGGCAGGAATCGCACTAGTGTCGGCTGTCGAGCCTCTGTGTCAAAGCGTAACAAAAGCTGGAGCCTGGTCTCGATCTTCACTGTGTGTTTGACGTGAAGAGGAGAGGTGAGGCTGGTCACAGGAGAGAGGAGAGTCTGATCAACAAGAGCCAGAGACACCACGCAGGAAAGGAGGAGGAGATATGTGTGTATATGTCTGCTACTGTAAAACAACAGGACAGTATGACATGTAGAAATATGAGAGAAATCAATGAACATCAACAAAATAAAAATAAATTAACAAAATCTACAAATAAATAACAAAATGAGCAAAAAAAATCTTATAAATTAACATAACAAACTAAAAAAGAAAATGAGCAAAAAAAAACAAAACAATCAAATTAATTAACAAAAAAGAACATGATAAGCAGAAAGTGAGAAAAAGTAACAGCATAGGAAATAACAAAAACAACAAAATAACCCAAAAAAATGAACTGAAATGACCAAAATAAGCAAGAATATGAACAAAAATTGCAAAATAAAATATAAAATGAGCAAAAAACTAACAAAACAATCAAATTAATTAATATGAAAAAGAGCAAAATAAGAGAAAATGAAAATAAGCAACAAAATAAACAAAACTGAACACAATAAAAAACAAAATGAACAAAAAAGAGGAAAAAATGGGTAAAAGAAGGAACAAAATGAGTAATAATTACATAAGTTGTGGTGCGTAGCCAAGTGCAGCTGAGTATAAGTTTACATTTTTCACAACAAATTTAACTAACCATTTGACCAAAGAACTACTCAAGAATATGTAAGACAGTAAATGTACATGAATACTATCCCCCTTAGATGACTTTATGATAGAATTTCAAATAAGCATCCTTTAACTGCAGCCTGGCTGTTCTGCTAGCAGTGACGTCATTACAATCATCATTATAAGCTGTTTTTTTTATCAGTTTGAATAAACACCAGAGTTCAAAATTCATTCCCATGATCTCTGCCCCCCAGGCTGTACTTCAGCCTCCATCACACAGACTGTAGAGCAGCATAAATACTGTACGACACAAAGTCCATTTAACACCCCAAAAAAGTAAAGCGGTGACATGTTTGAGCAAGATATTACAACCAAAACCACTGAGTGAGAACAGGAGCTGGACTGAAAATGATTGGAGTTTAGTACCTTAAAGGTCCCACATGGTGACTAAATTTATATCTGTACTGTCTATTGCATGAAGTATTACAAAACTGGGATTATCACATTTTTAACCTGAGCAGGTTAGTGAAATACAATTATAATGATGCTGTAGTTAGTTGATAATATATAAAAATGATGAATCAACCGTTTTTTGTTTTTTTTTTAATGATGAATCAACCGGGGCGACACGGTGGTGCAGTGGGTAGCACTTGTGCCTCACAGCTAGAAGTTCCTGGGTTCGATCCCAACACCGGGTGGTGGGGCCTTTCTGTGTGGAGTTTGCATGTTCTCCCCGTGTCTGCGTGGG
>JAQQAE010020087.1:0-10776 GCA_029823295.1 Pseudamia nigra | reverse complement strand
TCTTCTTTTCCTTTGGGCTGTTCCCTTCAGGGGTCGCCACAGCGAATCATCTGCCTCCATCTCACCCGATCCTCTGCTTCTTCTTCTCCCACACCAACTACCTTCACATCCTCCTTCACCACATCCATAATGCTGAACTCTGAACTACATTACCCAGCAACCCCTAGTGCTTCCTCCAATTTAGGATAGGGCAAGGCACCTCACCCTTCGATGAGGTTTAGTTGCGGGGATTTTTCTGGGGAGCTTGGTGAACAGGTCCAGGCCTAGGTGTCCAGGAATGGATTCATAACATTTGTAAGCTAACTGGGAAGTGAACCGCAATACAAACCAAAAAAGTTATGTTCCTTAAAAATGAAATATATGACAGTGGGTGGAACCACTTTCAAAATGCTCTATTCTGATTAAATGATTTCAGCATGTAATATATAAGCACATTTTATTTAACTTTCATGTAAACAGTCAGTTTATTATCCTTGTGTTTAAAGGATTATGAACTCATGATGTACAACTGCAAGACATCAGACTTCCCCCTTCTGTGGGAATGTTTTTTTCATTGTCTCAGCAATATGTCATAGTTAATAATGGTCTCCCTGCCATTCTAAGATTCTCTACATTACTATACCAACAGCAGTATTATTAAAAATGTATTGCAGTTGTTTTTGTTTGTTTTTATCGGTGAGTGTCTTTGCAGCCTTTATTCCTGCAAAAGAGTATCTGATCACTTTAGCTCCCTTAGGTGTTTGGGGTGGGGGCACAATGTCACTAAAAGAGAGGGAGAGAGAATTGTATTGTGGTTCTCTGAGTGTAACGCTTTGCCTTCACAGACAAATCGATTAGAGACAGTTCAGCACCGTGGATGCTCGAGGCGTTTCACGTAGAGAAAGAAAGAGAAAGGGAGCAGCGGAGAGTGAGAGGGAGGGTGCGGAAGCTGGCCCTCCCCCAACTCATTTTAAGGGAAGAAAGGGCTGCCAAAAAGCATGCACGGGTGCAGCCCCGGACAGCAAAGCATTGTCTGCTGTTTTACGTCCAAATGATTACTACGTTTGATGTGACATGACATGGTGACATCGTGTTCCACAAAAAGTTCTTCAGGGCACATTTATGAGAGACCTTACTTATGTAATATATAACGACAATCACAATAAGAATAGCTAACAATATATTATTAGGTAACTAAACAAATGTGACGTTTAAGCCATGATATAAGATCCATCTGTGCAGCCTGTTTTACCTCAGACAATATGCTAAACAAAATCTGTAATGCAAAGCTTATGAACACTGATCCTCACTGGTGTGTCCTCTGCAGAGCAAGAAAATCTGTCGGATTTTCAACCTTGAGGTGACAACTTCCTGGCAATTAATCATGATTTTTCACTCACAGCAGGTGATTTTCAATCTTTTTGCAACATACTGATGCAAGGTTTGTTTCTTTCACATTTATGTAAAGTGGACTATGATGTTCATTTTGATCAATTTAATGTATAGCTCTTTCTACATTATAGTTTGAAAAGGAAAAAAAATACAGGGATGTCTGTAGTGCTTTTTGATTATCAACAACAAAGTGCAAAAATATACAGTATACTGTATGTTATTGTCATTTTAGCCAAGACAATATACTAAGGGTAGGTATAAACAGGGGTGGGATTCCAGAACCAGTTTCATGTTTGTACGATCATCAAATGATTTCCCATGTGTTTCTAACATTCGGTTGTAATTAAACAATATTTTCAAAATAATGTGTTTATGCTACTGCAAACTTACAAAGGGAGTCATGGAGGCAGCGTTTAAGGTCCAAAATATGGCTTATTCTCATGAAATGTACCATTTGTAACATCTTCCCTTCTTACTTACTCACCTTTCAATGATCAGTAAGGGTAGACACACAACCACAGATATGCCTAAATACACGGTTGAACACACATTCCTTTGTTCATTGATACATTGCAGATGGTAAAACATTCTGTTGTTGCTGAAAGCTGACATTGACTTGGTTTTATTCCTCACAGAAATAAATTCAAGAATACATGAGGACATTAACAAAGAATCTAAAGATATCCACCCCAATAATAGCATAATTTAAAAAAATAACATTTTATTTGATTATATTATTTTATTGATAAATCATTGACTAATTCATTGGAAAGTCCTGAAGTGATGCTGGTTTAACAACTCCTCGTCAGCAACTTATTCACACTTGTGCAGTCATTCAAGTCTAATGGAATCCCTTAATAGTAAGCTGGACTTGGTGTGTTTATGTAAATGTGGGCCTTCTCTATCTTGCATGGGCATCTGATTATGTTGTTTGTGCTGTGTTGACCTGCTGTTGAACTTCCCGTACAGTCACCCCTTTTGCTTTGCTGACAGAAACCCTACTTTTTCCAATTCAATTCCCAATATTGATATTGTTGTATGACAGATAATATTCTTGCATCACCTACAGTTACTGTACTTCCCAGTTTACCTGGCAATTCAGGACATGAAAATAGCACAATCGGTGAGTATATAATGAGCACTATTGTTGAATTTGCCTTTTTTCTTTGAATTTTAAGCATCATAACCACTTCTCCATTGTATCTCCATTATATTGGGATAATTGAAGCTATTATAAATCTGCAATTTAATGATTTATTTTATATCAGACATAATCAATCTCCTCTCCACACACACAAAAGAGATACCCACCTCCCCTTTGCCCTGTCTGGGCTAAAAGGTCAGTGTGTGTCTGGGAAAGCCGTAGTGGAATCCCCTTAGCTCATTAAAGGTCACTTGTATTCAGACCAGACCCATATAGACACTGCTTATACTTCTATCCTCACATTTAAACAGGGAGAAAGGGACACACAGCAGATTCAGGCCCTGCTTGTGAAATGATAAATGGTCCTGCAGTCCCATGTGTAAATTAAAGGACAACACACTTTCAAGTGAACCTGTCAACATGCTCTATAATAAGCCTAAATTCAGACTATCATTGGTACATGATGCAGGAAATGAAGTATTTTTTCACCGATGAATGGCAGCTGAGGCTGATGCTCAGCTTAGATTGTCCTTTAATGAAGCCGGCTTGCTCACATCAACTTTACTGGCATGTGAAATACAGCATTTACAGTATGAGATGAGGCACAGTGACATACCTCTTTAAAATTAAACTGAAAAATCAAACGAGCAATAGTATGACATCTGAATCAATTTTACCTTTTTACTTTCATGTATAAATAAATATACAAGGAACACAAATACTTGTGTATTTGTGTTTATTGTACTGTTTCACTAGGAAAAAAATATAACACTGCAAAATGGTTGTGGAAAAAAATTTCCCACTACAGTAAGTGTACTTCTGGATTATGCACAGTGTATGTGTTACTATACACTGCTAGTCAAGAGTTTGGAAACACCTTATTTTTATCATTTTCTGCATTGTACATTGGTACTGAAGACATCCTAACTGTGAAAGAACATTCCAGTAAATGGAATGTTGTAAAGAAAACAACCCAGAGCATGTTTTATATTTTAGATTGTCCAAAGTAGCCGCATTTAGTTTTAATGAAAGCTTTACATTCTCTCATCAGATTGACAGGACACTCACCCATAATCGATTTCAATTCACAAGTGTGTCTTCTGAAAAATCTCAAACTTTGAATATTTCCCCAAGTGCAGTGACCAAAATCATCAAATGCCGTGATGAAACTGGCTCTGATGAGAACTGTCTCCTGAACAGAAAATACACTACATTGATTAAAATTACCTGCCTCGGAAACCGACAACTTATAGCACCATAGTGTTTGACGTTTTTTGCAACAGCACTTGGAGATACATTTAAAGTTCTTGAGATTTTTTGTATTGATTGACCTTCATTTCTTAAAGTAATCATGGACTGTCTTTTCTCTTAACTGAGTGTTTCTTGCCATAATATGGATTTGTACTGTAGCTGTAGTATCACTAGTAGGACTATTGTCTCTGTACCCACCCTTCTTGTGCACAAGAGAAATTATGGTCTAAAGCACATTAAGAAGGCACATTAACATTAAAAATGTGGTTACATTAGACAATCTTTTTTGTTTATTACATCATTCAATATATGTTGCCTTTTAAAATGTTGCCTTTTATGTCTTTCCAAATCAAACTGATGACATTGACAAGTAAGTCAAACAATGGGGAGACAGTTTAAGGATATTCCCACAGCATCATTTAGAATGAAATAAATCTCTTATTATTAAAGCAACATGTGCATCAGCAGAATGTACTAATATGGGTGTAAATCAGAAATCAAGTTAAATTGTTATGGGATATATTAACCTTCTTTATCAGGACTTGAATGTGTGGTTCTTCAGTGTGTGATGTGCAATACACAGACTTCTTTTAGCTGTTTGCAGATCACAGGTCAGTTGTAATTGCAATGATAGCAAGATCGGAGAGGAAATCCCAGAACTGACCCCAGATTTGCATGACAACAGAATCATTATATTCTTATTTCAGTCAGTCTTTTTTGTTCTTCAAACTAGGAACAAAATATGATTCTGGTCAAATAATGTGATAGGTGTTTCTACAAAGGGTTGGTGATAGCAGATGGTAAAGATCAGATGCAGAAGCTTTACGTGTATATAATAAACAAATCATCAAAAGTTTTATGGTCAGCGTAAGGAGATGCTAAATGACCAACACATTTTGCAGGTTCTGTGTTTTTGAGCATATGTGAATATTTATATACACGTAGATACATTTCTCAGTCCCTTGGCATCTGTTTTCAAAGCATGGGGTAGACATGCCTTGACTGTCATGACACAGGGAAAGTTAATGCACATCCTTACTGTACATGTCAGAAACTGGTAACATGGGCAAAGTGATGGTCTGAAGTGTCCAGAACCCAGGAGGTGGTCAGGGTGGTTAAGGCAGTACACCAAAGTTTCAGCTCAGTTCAGTTCAGTTATAGCTTTAACAGACTATAGGGAGATGAAACCCAACAAAACCTCAGAGAGCAAGTTGAGGTCAGTTTTTGGACTTCCACATAGGATTCTAAGGTTTGTGTCCCATTCCATGCTATGTTTGTGTGGTTTCTTTCTGTCATTCTTATTTTAGCACTTTGCTGACCATTTTTCCTAACCCATCATCATCTGTCAAGATGACCAAACATCAGCATCTGACAAGTTGGCACTGAGAATGTGTTGAAAGATTACAGTTACATCCAGCATAATTACATAACACCCCAGCAATGCACACACAGCACAGGGTGAACGCCTGCATTCCAGAAAGATACCTGAAATGCACACACAGTCATCTACGGCCATGCTGTGGTTCCCGTCTGGCTATGAATTTCTGGTGTGTGCAGAAATACAGAAGTGTGAGTATCTGTATCTGCGCAGCTGATATCGGTTGAGTACGTGGTCTTTTTGTGTGCTCCAGACCACATTCACATTGACACTATGGCCCTATGCTACCATGACCATCTCTGAACGTCGTCTTGACAAACAGATGTTAATGTGTCTTGGGTTCATTTAGACTTTGAAATACAAATTTCCCTCTGGGGATTAGTAAAGTTAACTCCTTAGTACTGTCCACTTGTAATCAGATCACCTCAGGCATATGTTAGTGCCAAGTGTGAGCAGATTCTACAAAGGACTTGAAGCCACTGTATGCTTCAAGCATGACTATAGAGCATTAAATTCTCTATAAAGTTGAAAAAGATTAATTCAGCTTCAGTGACCCATAAGGTTAGAAAATATTGACAATGTGGTTCTACCTTTAAAAAAAGCAATGCATTGTCAGTAATGCAGATGCTGTACCCTCTGTTGTGGTAAAGATGCAGCTCTTGATTTACTGGTTGATCTATGTGCCACCCCTATCGCTGGTCATGAGCTCTGAGTTGTGAGTTCATGGATACAAGCAGCAAGTTTATGGCTACAAACAGCTGAAATGAAGTGTTGAAGTGTGGCCGTCCAGGAGGAGCTCAAGGTACAACCACAATTCCACCACATCAAGAGAAGTCAGCTGGGTTCACTCGGGCATCTTTTCCAGCTGCCTCCTGGACACCTAACTGCTGAGGTGTGTCTAGGACAGGGCAGACCTAGAACATGATGGAGGGGCGATGTGTCTTCGCTGACCTGGGAATGCCATGCAGTCCCCATGGAGTAGTTGGAAGAGGTGAGGGAGAGGTAAATCTGGGCTTATCTGGAGGGATGGATGGATGCAAAAAACAAGCAATTGTTCAAAAGACATACAAGGGGAGGAAATTAATCTTAGCACCTTCCTTAACCCAGCAGCATATCCATGTTATGGTGCATAACAAATACAGACAGTGATACAATATACCACTTGATTGCATTACATCATTGTGGTTGTATCTGCTCTTTTATAAAACTATACACATGAAGCTGTTTTGACAGTAGAGAAATAAAAATACTTTTTTAACATTAAATCACTGTCACACATACGCAAGTACTCACACAGACCATCACAGTCCACTGTCTGGGGATTATTCGAATAATTATGAATAATACATGAGTGTCTCCCCTCCCCCTGGCTCTCACTGCTGCCTCTTATTGGCTTTGGCACAACGCCACTCATTCACCACTGTCGGCCTGTCTGTCTGTCTGTCTATCTGTGGGACCTCGAGACAAGACGCGCCTCCAACAATCAGACCTCATTTTCCCTCATAAAAAGGAGATCAGTGCAGGCCCATGACCACAGCAATCACATTAGCAGCGCCCTTTCTTATGGAAACAGGCCAAGTTTAAAGAGAAGGGTGAAATTTGGGGCACTTTTCAATCAACAAAACAGAAATATATTGTTCCTAGACTTTGGGATGAGTCAGTATGGGTTTGTTGAGGCTGGTATCCATCCTAATGATTTTGGTTTGTAGTTTCTGGCAGGCAGTATTTTGAGTCAGTCTGTATTTTTTTATGTAATTTACACTGATTTGGAACCAAGCTACAGTGATTGCAGGGTTACAGGAAGAGTAGGGATAGTTGAAGCATCATCACGGGTTTGCACAGAAAAATAAATCTAAGCAAACCAAAAGAGATCACTCCAACCACTTGGCAGCATTAACTTCACTCATCAATCACATGTACCTGGGGCAGGAACTGAGGCAATAAATTGAGGAAGAAGATTCTGTGTTTTGGACCAGTGCATGAAAAAATATCTGCAATTATTGGTGTTAAACAGGACACAAATTTTGACCTTTACTCACTCATCTTGACTTTATTGAGGCACTAGTAGATGTCACCATCATGGAGATGTTGACCTAGATGTTGACCTGTAGAGGTCAGCCCTCCTTTACCTCTGAAATGACACCAAGCTTTGATTTAAAAAAAAAAATAAAGAGGGAGATGCTCATCATAACCAAATTTTCATTTCAATTCTAATCAGTTGTACTTGCATAGCACCAATCATAATCCAAAATGATCTCGAGGCTCTTCACAATTCATGGCAAAAGACTATCCAGAGAGCAAATCCAAGAGAACCTCAGAGAGCAAACCTACAGCAACAGGGGGAGGAGCATTTTTAAATGAAAAGAAAAACCTGTAGCAGAACCAGGGCTCTGGGTAGGCGGTCATCTGCCTCAACCCTTTGGCATTAGAGGACAGAGGAGAGACAAAAAAAGAATAGAGATCGAGCAACAAATAACACAGACACTGGATGGCATAGACGCTGGACAGGTTCATGACCAGCAACCACACATGGAGAACCTGCATGAGCAACAAAGAGAGAATAAGAGGGAGGAAGCATAAAACTACAGGGACGACACCAAGTTAGTAACACAATAACAGCATGGAATTAGGTGCAGGGAGTTTCAAAGTGGATTTTCAAACTTTCACTTGTGGTTTGGTATTTGCCAGGCAAAATAGTTTAATACTAACACTCAAAAGCCCAATTCTGTAAATTTACAGTCAATTGTTACAACACAAATGTCATGAAGAGCTACATTACAGCTGGGCAATTTGCTGCAAGATTTTTTTTTTTTTTCAATTAAATGTCATATCACTACTTTCAGTGGCTTTTTAAAAAATATATCTGAACCAAAGCACCATCTTTTGTTGTATTTTTTTTTCTTTTTTTACTTATGAAGCAGCTCTTTCAGACATTTATTTAAAACACTAAACACTTTGTAATGTGCTCAAAAATAATTTTGGTGGAGGAAAAACAGAATTAGAGACCATCTCTCTATCTGTGTTTGTGTGTGTGTGTGTGGGGGTGGGGGGGGGGTGACACACCAGCAGTGTTGCAAACAGGCAGGAGGGATGAGAGGTTGGAGGGGAAATCAATAGCTTCTCTGAGCGTATTGCCTGACATAACCTTGTCAGACCAGGGCAAGGGTACACTTCAATGCTAAAGAATAGAAGACACAATATTGCTCGGTAATTCAAAATACAACATGTGCATTTAAAGCAAGATTTTTGTAATCAGCTTACATCTGCACATATTATTGCTAAGCAAATTATTTTACTCAATTGTCAAGTAAGAGTTTTTGGTCAGATGTATATTTCACTTACAACATTTAATCCACGAATGTCATATGAGAGCAATTTCTGGATATTGTACTGTAAAATTATATATCCTCTTCAGAGGGTATTAATGAAATCTGCTGACATGCATGTCAAAATTTTTACCTTCTGATGAATTTGAGTTTCATATTTCTCTGAATGGGACTCCATGTTATGCAATGACATGAGTACAGTATTTTCCGGGTGATATGTCGCTCTGGTATGTTAGTCGCACGAGCCAAAAAATGCATAATGAAGAAGAAAAAAATGTGTATTAGTCGCTCTGCAGAACAGGTCGCATTTGTTCAGGGCTGAAGCGTGCAGCCGCGGGTGCGCACTCGAGCTGCGCTGCTCAGCAGAAGGGACAGCGCGGCTCGCCTCCTCTAGCGGCTGTCAGTGTGACAAACATCTTATAGTCGAATTTATTCAAAATACAAGTCGCTCCGATGTATTTGTTGCTCCCCTCGCCAGACGATGCAAAAAACCACGACTTTTAATCCGGAAAATACGGTAACTGAATTTGCACATTCAAAATGCTTTAAAAACATAAGAAGTGCCTCCATAATTGTCAAATAATATGAGTGCAGGAAAAATAGGGATTAAGAGAAAACATAAAAACTAAAAATGCAAACTTAAAATCACTGTATAATTTGTGTCGCACCTGTCTGGAAATTATTGTTGTTGGTAATTTGAAGTGGAAATTTCATTTTTTAAAGACATGGCAGGCTAAAATGGACAACTTTTGGAGTCAATACAAATTTGCATGCAAACATTGCTAAAGACTGCATTACTGGTAGGTTTTTGATGAGAAGTGAAATACTCTGTCACATCTGCCACTCCCTTCACCTATGCAGCCACTCAGTTGCTGTGTCCCAATTCAGGAGTTGCAGCCGACATCAGCTGCATTTGAAGATCACTGACGTCATCGCCGAACACGAAGGCTGTCCCATTTTGACGGCTCCTTCATATGGGGCCAACAAATGCAGCCTTCATCAGCTGAAAAACAAGAGGCACAACTGATGTATCCTTCGCGGCCCACCGTATTCTATTGCGCACATGACAGACGGAAGTACTGCCGAATCAGGAACCTATGAGGAATACACAATTAAATAAGAGAGCATTTCCAATTTATGAATTAGATTAAAAAAGCAAAATAACCACAAACGTGAGTGAAAAATCCTCCATTTCAAAGCAGCAGCTGTTCAGCAACAGGTGCCTACGTCATTACACAAGGGTAAGAACAGCTGTGCTGATTTCCGCAAATTGCTCAGCCTCCATGGGCTACACTGTCCCATTTAACAACAGTTAGGTGTAGCCTTCGCAGACCAGTGTTGCCGATGTCAGCTGCAACCCTTGAATTGGGACACAGCACCTGAGTGGCCTGTCCCTCTCTCTAGTCATGTCTCAATTCAAGGGCTGCAGCCTTTGTAGGCAGTGAAGGCTTCACCTAACGGTCGTAAAAAGGGACAGATCTAGCCCATGGATGCTGGTCAATTTGCGTAAATCAGCACGGCTGTTCTTACCCTTGCATAATGACGTGGGCACCTGTCACCAACCAGCTGCTGCTTTGAGATGGAGGATTTTTCACTCATGTTTGTAGTTATCTTGCTTTTTAATTTGTCACAAATTTGAAATGCTCTATCATAGTTACAGTAATTGTGTATTCCTCATAGCTTCCTGCTTCGGCAGTACTCCTTCGGTCATGTTGCCATCCACTGTATCCCAAAATGCATTGAACACGCAATGCATTATAGGATACAGTGGACCGCAAAGGCTCCAACGTTTGTGGTCTTCATTTGGTCTGTAGTCAGAATAAACCAGCTCAAGCCTAACTTCTCTCTCCTGCTTGTTTGTGTCTGCATTTTGGTTCCTTTCATTGTTGCCCATGTGTCACACTCACTCTTTGCCTCTGTAAAAATTTCTACAAATTTTAGCCATGTTTATGATGAAGGTAAGGTAGTGCCATTCTGACTGTGCTTAAGTATGTTCCTACCAATCTGGCCAAATATTACATATAATGTAAAATATGTTCAGTGCACACAATGTATGTGTGATCAACCTGTGCATAAATTCAGTCATGTAAACCAATAAGAAGCGATTCCACCAACATACTGATAACCCCATTGTTCTAACCTCACATTTTTTATGATTTGTTTTCCTCCTTGGTCGTCTCCCATGAAGTCCACTTTGGCTCAAACATTGACGGATGGTGCAATCTTATACTGATGTACCTTGACCTTGGAGTTCACCTTAAATTTGTTTGGAGGTTGTTCTGGGCTCTTTTGTTACCATTCGTGTT
>JAQQAE010020086.1:0-10776 GCA_029823295.1 Pseudamia nigra | reverse complement strand
TGGAGCCTAATTCTGGAAACTGTGCTTTTTTTAAAACTCTCTTTCCCTATTGTACCCCCCCCCCTTTTTTCTCCCCCAACTGCAAGGTGCAAGCTCAGTTTGCTGCTGTTTGTGAATTTCCCCTTTTTTGTGGGATCAATAAAGTATCAATCAATGATTTGCAAATCTCATAAATCCATATTTTATTCATAAAAGAACATGAACATCGTATCAGATGTTGAAACTGATGTTGAAGGTTGGCATCTTCTCTGGGCCAAAGCTCCTTTAAACTGGTCTGAGGTACAGAACAGTTTTCCATTTTGCCTCAGGCAGTTTCAAATGAGCTTTAACCCAAAGAAGATGGCAGCCTGTGTGGATCATGTTCACATATGGCTTCTTCTTTGCATGATACAGCTTTAACTTGTATTTGTGGATTGCACAGTGAACTGTGTTTATGTTCTAGTAGGAATAAAATATGGGTTTATGAGCTTTGCAAATCATTGCCTTCTGTTTTTATTTACATTTTACATAACGTCCCAACTTCACTGAAATTGTGTTTGTAGAAGCGGTACAACATTGACAGTTTGTCGTACTGTATAGAAAGTAAAACATATTTAATAGGAGCCCTATCCTGGAGTTTACAGCTGAGTAAGTTTTTGGATTGGATACCTGTAGACGAGTATTATGCTAAGGTTATATTAAACTACTGACGACTTGTAGACTAATCTCTACAAGTTTTTTTGATGACTCTAATGAATGGGTCCTCAGAATGTTTTTGGATTGAGAAATATAGGCCATCAGAATTTCAAATGGAATTAGTTACAGGAAGTGTTGTATTGTTTATGAATGTTACCAGGGCAAACGGGAGGGGATCGGAACAAGACTTTGTGCAAAATTATAACCAGTTCTGCTTAGCAGAGCACAGACAGGCTGCTTGCTGTTTGAGAGAATAGAGTACATATCTGGTGAGGACTATACACTAAACACGCTGTCTGCTTTGGGTAGTCATAAAGTCTACCCACCCAAGTATGAGAGTTCACACACTGTGTATAGAGACATGGGGGCTAGCATCCTGCCTCCCTCAGTTTACCATGGACTCACTGCATCCTATAGCAAACAGACAGTACATATTGGGGCGCTTTATGTCTCACAGATATTCAGCATTCCGCCTTTGCGTCACATAGCTGAATGTTTGTAGAAGATCCCAAGCCAAGGCCCGTCAGTTCAAAGTTTGCAGATTTGACAGATGCAGTGGTTTCTATGGCTTCTACTGAGCATATCCCACCTTGGTGAATAATCAGAGTGTGAGGTCAAGTGTGTCTAGAGGTTTGTCCTTATCTGATCTTTGGTGTGCTTTTGGATGCACTTCACAATTGTTTGGGACCTGCATGTGGTATTTATCGAGTTCTGAAATATAGGGAGAGTACTATGTTTTTAAGTTAGTCTTAGTTTACTTATTCAGCACAGTTTTGAGTCTTTCTACAAGTTAGTTTAGTTTTGTTTTCCAGCTTTGTGAGGAAAACCAGGATATACAGAAGTAGGATAGGTAGAATCAAATACTGTGACAAGTATGATATATGAACCCATTGTTTCTTAAAGATCTCATAAAATTGTTTTATTCTTGAAAACCAAGAACCATTAATATTGGAGGAAAACTGACTTTACTTGCAACTCTTATTCACTTAGTTTGTGTGTAGTCGTTCCAACATTTGTGAATAAAATGTGGTTGCCAATTATAAGACAATCAAATGACGCATGCTGTAATATTGGTTCGTATTCTTCCAGATCCACTGTTCGTCACCATGACCAAGACACATGTGATCACTGCATCCAAAGAGCTATTCTACTTGTGGCAGTACAGAGTGGCAAAAAAATTAACTGCCCTGGAGATCAACCAAGTGACCAGGACTAAGAAGGAGGGAAGAGAGAGGTGAGGTTGTTTTTTGAGTACATATCAAACAGATCCCGGAAAATTACAGGGAGGCAAGATAACCACAAAGATACATTCTGTGGGTCAGCGGATGAAACTTGGGCTCTCTGTTTCAGCGTCGGGTGTTGGTCCTGACAGATCCATGAAAAGAATTATTCATCTGAGTCAAATGTCACTGAGGTTCCAGACAGGCTGGCCATGACCTAATGTTCTGCCAGGGCTGTCCTAGCACCTGCACCTAAATTCACCTCAGTAAACTGTTTGTCTCTCCAACTCTTTCTCATCCGCCCTCACTTCCTGCCATTCCAGAGTCTACCACATTGACAGTGTCCCGTCAGGATCAAATGACGGTGCACTAGACTACGCAAAGTCCTTCACAGTAAGATGCTTTTTTTTCTCCTTTACTGTAATTGCATGGTTCAAGTAAAGTCACAATGTAAATTAATATTTGGTAGTAAGACAAGTTTATATAGAGTTGATATAGAAGGTGTGACTTGGCCACTACAGTTAGTCGTCATCATCCAGACATGTCCATCTGTTTTTTTTCAGCCAACACGAGACCCCATCTGTTGTATTACAGCAACAGACAAGATCCTGATTGTGGTATGTACTGCTCTATTTTTGTTCAGTGTAATGCAATGATGAGTAGATACGGGATGCTGATTGTTTCTATGTACTTACAGGGCCGAGAGTCTGGCATAATCCACAGATACAGCCTGCCAAATGTAGTTCTTATCCAGAAATACACTTTGAACACCAGAGCGCACTATCTCTCCATAAACTGCAACTCCAGGCAACTTCACATTGTTCAGATTCAGATTGAAGTTTTTTATCTCCAGTGTTGCAGTACTGTCAACTAATAGTATTACTTTCTTTAGCCGGCTGGCCATTATCGACATCGCTGGTGTGCTGACTCTGCTGGACCTGGAGTCCCGTGTCTCCACCGATGATGGCACCGGGAATCAGGCATCCGCAGGGGATCCATCCAAGTTTGAGCGCAAGGATGTCTGGGATTTGAAGTGGGCCAATGACAACCCTAACCTGTTTGCCATGATGGAGAAGACCAGGATGTATGTCTTCAGGAACCTTGACCCAGAAGTGAGTGCTGAAGCATTTCTACAACTATCAATACATGTGATTTATCTGATTTATCCACACTGGCTCTTTGTGCTTTAACAACAGGAACCCATCCAAACATCTGGATACATCTGCAACTTTGAGGATCTAGAAATCAAATCTGTCCTGCTTGATGAAATAATGAAGGTAAACAAACATGCATGCTAATATACAGTAGATATATAGTATATGCACTACCAGTCAAAAGTTTGGAGCCACCCCAGATTATTTAATATACACATTTTTTCTTTGCATGAAAAAATGTATTCTAATTCTAATCACTGAACATATTGTTGGCATCCTAATCAATAATGAGTCAAAGTATGTGCTTGGCAATGCAGTCTAAGCAGTTCACAAACTCTTAAATAGCTCAGTTGAAGTTGAACTTTTTTTCCGAACAGTCAATGGTTGTCATTTGAACGGTTTTAAAACTGATACCAAAACTTACAGTGGCAAATAACAGCTTATTTGCCAGTTTAAAATTTGATTTGTGTATTGAAATATGCCTTCCTCACATATAAATATTGTTTTTCTTTTTTCTTTGCTTGAAAAATGGCCAGTTTGACATATATGTTAAAAAATCTACTTCAGTCTAAAAGGAATTCACTGCAGCACAGTGTCATAGCATATCAATTAAGGTTCCTACCTAAAAAAAAAAAATAAAAAATACACGGTTAACCTTTATGATTGTTTGAAAAGACACTGCTGTCCTGTTCTTGCATAACATGTGATTCAACCTAATTCTAAAATACTAAAATCAAATAATTAATTTTCAGTGATAAAACACACATGTTGTACATGTTGTACCTCAGAAGTTCTTACTGCAGATGTTCCGTGTAATAAATGCATGTTATGTCTTCTTGCAGGATCCGGAGAGGCCAAACAAAGACAACCTCATCAACTTTGAAATCCGCTCCCTCAGAGACAGCCGTGCTCTGATTGAAAAAGTGGGGATTGAAGATGCTTCACAATTTATTGAAGACAATCCACACCCGAGACTCTGGTAACTGGAAAATGATGGCCGATATTTTTGATGCACCCTAGAATGGGTTGTACATTGAAATGGTTATTTAGTTCAGGTTACATTTAACATTACTTATTACTGAAGCAGAGGATGTGTTAATGAATTATTATTATCATTATTATTATTATTATTATTAGTTATCTTACTCATCAAAGTTTACTTATGTATAAGATTGAAATTATCAATACTAAAGAGTAATTTCATGCCAGATTAGCACCTTTAAATAGTTCATACAGCTTTTAAACAAATCATATACCGTACCCTGGTGTGCAGGGATGACATGGCATATCACTGGGGATTTATGGCAAGTCTAATCAGTGTGATCCCTGGCTGCTATCAGTTCTTGTTTCAAGCCTGTTACATGAAAACAATCTTCATTCAGATTCACTTTTGACAAGATTCAAGTTTGATAAAGATTTAATAACAGCATGATTTTTGCAGAGCCTGCATCAGAATGCATTTTTACATGCAGCAGGTATTTTTTTCCGTTGCAAATTAATTCTTGCATATACAGTGTGTTTTTTTTTTATTCATCCGGATAAGTGTTTGTGTCTAACTGCCCACTCTGTCTGTTATTAACCTGTAATCAGGCGTCTGCTTGCTGAGGCAGCCCTCCAGAAACTGGATCTGAAAATGGCTGAGCAGGCCTTTGTCCGCTGTAAAGATTACCAGGGCATCGAGTTTGTCAAGCGCCTGGGCAACCTGCAGAGCGAGCCCATGAAACAGGCCGAGGTGGCGGCTTATTTTAGCAGGTTTGAGGAAGCTGAGCGCATGTACCTGGATATGGACCGCAGGTGCATTTGGAGATATTTCAAACTTGAGAATTTATGTCCACTTTGCTTTCTCGTAACTGTTATAGTGCCCATAAGATGGTCAGTCAGTGTTTAAGGTGACCAGTGGATGCTTCTTTTCTCGTAGGGACCTCGCCATCAGCCTGAGGATCAAACTGGGAGACTGGTTCAGGGTGCTTCAGCTGCTCAAAAGTGGCTCTGGAGATGCTGATGATGCTCTGCTGGAACAGGCTCACAATGCCATCGGAGACTACTTTGCTGACAGACAGAAATGGTATTTTCTGTTTAGCATATACTGTGAAATAATTAGAATATAACACTGATTCTTAAGCAGTACATGAACTAAGTATGTGCACTCTATAATTCCTATACATTTATTGATATGTCTCTAACCATAACTTGTGAGGTGCCTACAGTTACCAAATTAATTGATATTATCATTCCATCATGAGTTATGTATAAATTATGTATACATATTTTCATCTGTTATATTATCATATTTAATATCAAATTATGTGCAAACAAATCTTTTCAAGCTCAGTAAACATTTAAAGCTTCAGTGTGTCATCTGTGGTAAAGTAGCAGATTGTATCCAACTGAAAACCACTCACTCTGGACTTTTCATTTAAGGGGATATAAAGTCTGGTCCACACTCAGTGAGTGAGACGTGTTTGTATGAAAACCAAATTTTTCTGTTCGGTTTCTGCAGCTAGATCCCGCTACATCTTACACATTGGATCTTTAATAGAGTTTGGGCTGGTTTATTGTTATTATTCATAAGTAAACCTATTAAATCAATGAAGCGTAAAATATAAAATACATATGTTCTGATTTTCAATCATGTTCATGCTGAAGAACTGTTCTCTTTTTCAAGGGTGAATGCAGTGCACTACTACCTTCAGGGTCGTAACCAGGAGAGGCTGGCAGAGTGTTACTACATGTTAGAGGACTATGTTGGCCTCGAGAGGCTGATCAGCGTGCTGCCAGAGAATCATAAACTATTGTCTGTGAGTCTGATACAGATTTGAAAAAACTAATTTCATATTTGCAGTCATAGTCACTTACTGTACAGTATACCAATAGCTCATATATTTCTTGACCTTTTTGACCTGTGCGTTGTAGGAGATTGGGCAGATGTTTGCCACAGTGGGCATGTGTGATCAGGCTGTGAACGCTTATCTGAAGTGCAACCAGCCCAAAGCTGCTGTGGACACCTGTGTCCATCTGAACCAGGTGAGAGACCAGTAGAAAGAGGTGCAGGTGGTTCTGGGTAACTTTCTGTACATGCATGCTGTTCTGTCAGTGATCCCCACATCAAACTGCAGCAGCCTCTGTGATACCTGCTGTCCTCCCACTCCTGTCCTCATCCTGAGTGATATGTTGCTTTGGAGTGTGAACACTGCTGTCAAACCTGTCCCTCCAATGTAAATTTTAACATTTGCTTCAGGAAAGAAAGCGATGTGTTGTTTTTTGTGTGTTGGTCTCAAAATGACATGCATTCAGTATGTAGATGTGGGGCAGCAGCTTCAGTTTATTTTTCAGTAGAAGCTGTGTTGTGTGCATGTGTGTGCGTAGCAGCAGCTGGCATCATTATAATTCAGCCTTTGTTCTTCCAAAAACAGAAGTCATTACTAGCGCACTTCCTTCCTTCAGCCAGTTTCCTACTGTGATAATGCTGCATTTATACAGTGAAATTAATAGGTTGCCAGTTTAACCATGTTATTTCACTGTGAAATATGCAGCTCTGGGACATTTTTGAGGGTTTTTCTGCTTGGAGCTTGATTGTAACCTCAGATGGCTGTTGTGCACATATTCAAACCAAAATTTACCTAAAAGCCTCCATGGTGCATTACAAGCTTTAGCATGAACCTTTAGGAGTATGGTCCTACAAGGTCCATACAAGCAAAATAACCCCTGTTTGGACTAAATGTTTGTCTCATAGTGGAACAAAGCAGTGGAGCTCACCAGGACCCACAACATGAAGGAGATTAAATCTCTCCTTTCTAAATATACTTCACATCTACTGGAGAAAAATAAAATCCTAGAGGCTGTGGAATTGTATCGAAAGGCTCACCACTTTCTAGATGCAGCCAAGCTCATGTTTAAGGTAGGCTGATATTTTCTTCAAATTTGAGTATAAAGATCCAGTTAATTTCTGGAAAGCCTTTCCCCTGCCATGTATGTATTGATTACGGGTTGTTTACTAAGATTGCAGATGAAGAAGCAAAGAAAAGGACCCGTCCACTGAGAGTGAAGAAGCTGTATGTCCTGGCAGCACGTCTGGTTGAAAATCACCACGAGCAAGTGAAGACGTCACAGCAGAGTACAGTCAAGGGAAAAAAATCTGAGGTGCACTACGTATATTTTTAGTTTTTCAAGGAAAACTTTTACTGTTTTAAGTCAACATACCACAAATTATTAAAGTTAAGTCAAGTTATTATTAAACATAAATCTAATAACCACATTAAATCCTTTCTTTAAATTAGGCAACTTTTGCACTTGCTGGGCTTCTGGAGGAAGAGGCGTCCACCTCAGACAGTCGTATTGTGTACAACGCTTGGCGTGGGGCAGAGGCTTATCACTTTTTCCTGCTCGCCCAGAGGCAGCTCTATGAAGGCTACAATGAGAATGCTATGCGCACAGGTACCTTCTCACAAAACACATCACCATAGGAGAAAAAACGTCAAATGAATCCAGTAATTTGATATGAACTACTGTACATTCTTAGCAGGATTCAGCTTGGTGCATTTAAAGCATTCCTTAGTTGATGTTTGTGTTTGTCTTTCATCAAAACCAGGTCATTTATTGCTTAGTGTATTTACTCTAATCGTAAAAGTCCTTCAATTATTTATTAAACAGTACAAACAGTGGAAAATCTGCAGAGCAAATCGAACCAAGAGATTCTCCAAAAGCTAAAACTTCCTTGAATTTTACATGTCTTTTCAAGGAGCTGAGCTTTATAACTCTCTGTCATACCTTAGTTTCTCTGTCTGATAGTATTTTAAACCTTTTTTTTTTATCAGGCAAGACATGTAGAATAACTTATTATATATGATGTTGGCTTTGAAAGTGCCAGTGCAAATGCAGGATTAAAAGATAAAGAGCAGACACTACCGGTAAATGAAAAAAACTCACACATGCTCAAGTTTTACTTTTGCTTCTATTTACACTGTCGATCCAGATTTATATCCTTATCTGATCCAGACCCAATGGAAATATAACTTCACTCTATATTCACTCCATGCTGTAGCCCTTCACCTGCGTGACTTTGAGGACATCATTCCACCAGTAGAGATCTACTCTCTGCTCGCCCTTTGCGCCTCCACCAACCGGGCTTTTGGCACATGCTCGCAGGCCTTCATCAAGCTGGAGTCCCTCGAGAGTTTGAGTCCTGAACAGCGGCAGCTTTATGAAGATCTGGCCCTGGAAATATTCACCAAGCACGCCCCAAAGGACAGCCGCTTGGTGGACCTGGACAAAATACCAGAGGGGTCAGAGCACTGATCAACGTTTGTTACACTATACATTTACTCCACTTAGCTTTGCTTTCTCATTGCAATGTGGGTAGTGGATGAATGCATTCTTCTGTCATCATCTACAACTGCTGTGTCATTCTTTACAGGCAACTGCGTGTCTGATATCAGCATGTTGTTAATTTTCATGAACAGTTTGACCCAGACTGAGACCTGCCTATTTCAGATGAACCGAAAACCATCTGTTGAGTCCCTTTCTCTGCCTCCGTGTAATGTATGTCTTGAAGTGACACCAGCTAATTGTATTGTTTTTTTCTTTCTCCTTTTAGGGCTGAAGGCAAGTTACCCACATGCATCGTGACTGGTCTGCCGATCCAGGAGTTCCAGTTCTGGATGTGCACTGTGTGCAAACACTGTGCTTTAGAGCAGGAGATCAGCAAGTATAACTCCTGCCCGCTGTGTCACACTCCTGTAGTATGAGGATAATGGAAGATAATAAAGGGTCAGAAATGTCAAACTAACACACTAAACCATGGAAAAAGTCTAATATACTTTGTTCTTCATAAATGGAACACGTACACATTCAGTGCAGTATTTTTAAGATTAGCGTTTCAATAAGCTGTGTGTTGTTTTTCATGCTCTTTTTATGTTTCTTTGACTTTCTTAAATATTGTATAGTGCTTTCATGAATGCAACTGCTTTCTTAACTATTTTTTATTATTATCAATACTGAATAAACCATCAACAATATAAACTTTGATAGTACTGGTGATGATTTCTTTTTGCTGACATTTTATTGACACTGGCGTCTGTCTTTGCTTCCGAATGATTTTCACCATGGAGGCTGTTTAGAAAATAGCAATCAATGCTGCAACATCAGCAGCCTTTAATGAGAGCAACATTCACACCACGGAGCAACAAATAATGTGTAGAATGAGAACAACAGGAAAGTGCTGAGTTTGGAAAACACTCTGTGGCCAGGGTTTTTAACCTTTTGCACAGAAAAAGTCTTTTTAAAAGGCTGGACTATTAAAATTCAAATTAATCCAGCAATGATACAAACAAAACCAGTGGATCCGCAACACACAGTAGACTTAACTGTCTGCATTCATTCTCCAGGATGGTCGTCTTCTGCCACCTACTGTCCACAACAGGCATCAGTGAGCAGCACAGTAATCATGCATGAGGTTTTGATCAGTTCTTTCATTGATTTTCATCTGGATTATTTGCCATCAAACAATTGTTAGGCTTTCTGCAAGCTACGGCTGTCAATATATTGTACGAGAGCATCTACAGGTCCATAAAAGTCTTGAACGTAAATGTCTTACATTTAAGGGTCCATAGCCGAGTGGTTAGTACTCTGCTATGGAGAGCTGAGTCATTTATGTCCATGTTTAACCGAATATTTTTTACTCTTAGTTATATTTATGATGGAAAACATGTACTTTTACACTTGGCTACAACTCAATGAGTAGGAGTATAATGAACAAAACTATTCAATAAATAAAATAAGCCCAAATGCAAATTGAATAAAATAATCAGGTAAATTAACAAAAATGTACAAAATAATTAGGTAAATTAACAAAAATAAACTAAGCAACATAATGAGCAAAATCAACAAAATCACATGTCAATAAAAAGAAACTAGATGAATAAGTGAAAAAGCAACAAAATGAGCAAAAGTAAACAACACAAAATACATGAACAGAAATGTAAAATATAACCAACAAAAATCAACAGAACACAAGAAAATGAGCAAAAATGATCAAATTGACCATACAATTAAGCAAAAAAATTAAGGAAACACAAAATATATCTTACAATAGGCAAATCTTGAGCTCATTTTAAGTTTATTCACTCAGTGAGACTGTGTTTAACATTTAGTACTTTTACATTTATTTGGATCTAAAGCTGACATTTAACGTGTCATAACGAATTCCATGTTATGAAGCTACTCACTGGTGATGACAGGCGCTGTTATTTGACACCAGTTTAGCTGTACCTCTTTACGTCTTTCATGCATAAATTATTAAAAAACTGGGGATATGACATTTTCAGCCTTAGATACATCCAAAAAAAGTGAGGTCGTGGATGAAAATGGTCAAATTATGTCCATCAAAGAGTGTCAGTTTAGTGAAGTACAGTACAATCATAATTATGCTTTACTTAATATTTGATTGATTGATTGATTGATAGATAAGGTATAAAAATTATAAATCAACCATGCAGTTTGAAAATTTTGTTTTTTGTTTGTTTATTAAAAGCATTTTGTTGACTGTTTAATTCATTTTTGTTAATTTTTCTGTTTTTTGCATCTAATTTTATTTATTTTCTTCATTGTTTTCTTCATTTTTCCTCTAATTTTGTTCACTTACCTTGATTTTTATTACCGTATTTTCCGCACTATAGGGCGCACCAGATTATAAGGCGCACCATCCAAAAATGTCACATTTTTATTTTTTT
>JAQQAE010020085.1:0-10777 GCA_029823295.1 Pseudamia nigra | reverse complement strand
TTTTCTTCGAAGATGATGGTTCACCACTATCCTTATATCACTTGTTGCCAGCTGAAACATAATCACCCATGCAGAAAGTATCCAATGGGAGGCTCATACCTATTTGTTTAGTTAAATGCAGGTGGTGACCTATTTTTGGCCAGGCAGTGTATGTCCATTGGCTGGTCTGTTGGTCAGCAATGATTATGTTTAAAATATGATATCTCAGGGGTGTTTCACCAGCATATCTCAGAATTTGGCTCAAATGTTCACTTGGCTGATGTGGTTAGATTTTATTGGGCAAAGGTCAGCTCTACAGCTGTATTTACATTTCAATCATGATGCAAACTCAGGTGACACATCTGAAATCCAGGTTGTTGTTACATAAATGGAACACTGCACAATGTTTTTACCCCGAGCTCCAAATATAACTCACAATTACGCTGATGCTCTTCTTTGTTGCAGAATTTTCCCTCCACTCCTCTTTATCCCTGTTTCAGCTCAGCCTCATGTTTTATGCATGTAATGTGGTTTGTTTTTCACTTGATGACTACGCACTCCCCGTGTGACATAACTCAAACTAAACAACAGCTCACACTCAGAGAGGACACATGAGGGCACATTTCAAGAGTAAAGATGTGTGTTTCTTGTCTTGTTTATAATTTTGTTGGTGGAATAATAAACAGTGGTGCAAAAGAAAATGGAAAAAATCCACACTGAATAGTATAAGATCAGCTACTTTATATTGATTTACACATGACATACAGTATAAAACACTAAAGTGTCATTAAAGATTATTCATTTTCATCTTGATCCATGTAACCTAAATGTTGAATTTTGCAAGGCAATCTCAAAGGTAAATATGCAACCTTAGCAACTCAGAATGTCAGATAATCGAAACACATCAGTTTCTCAGCTTTTTTTCTCAGAAGAATGGAATAAAAAAAAATCAAATCCAATCTCAAAACCAAGATCACAAGAGACACAAATGTCCCAAATCTCCTCCTATCCTTTTTGAAGAGTGTATTTTAAAAACATTTATTAAACATATCTCTTGTATATTCAAAGTGATAAACACTGAAATGTGAAATGAGTGATAAGGTGATAAACACATGAAAACTGACAGACCTATATTAGCTATAAATAGTGTACACACCCCTATTAACTATTTCCCTGCCATTGACAAGTCAGATTGTCATCCGCGGGACAACGCTTCCCCGCCAATGATGAGTACCATCGTCAATCCATGTTTTCGTGGCTATTGTGTGGGGGGCGCCTTTGTACATTTTGTGCAGGATGACAAAACAAGCAAGATGTGATAGCAGTGTTTACTGTGAAGAAACATGCAGCACTGGAGTTACATACGACCCTATAAAATACATAAACAGCACCTGACAGTGAAGAATGGGACACACTGACAGTCAAAGAGCTGAGGGAGATAGTGGGGGACACAATGACACAGACACCTGAGTAAAAATCATCAAAAATGTCAGTGATGGCTGACAACTTTTGTGAAATGTTGGCAGAGAAAGAGTGAATGCCATGTTTTTGTGATGTTAAAAAATTAGGCAATAATAAATAATTTCAAAACATTTCCTGCCTTTATTGTGACCCTTAATCTGCACAATTTAATTGAAAAACAAACAAATTTGCTATGAGAAAAATTGTACAAAAAACATCCAGGCATGACTACAAATTGCAAAAAAAATACATCAAGTATCCAAAAAGCAGATTGGAAATGTTTTATGGGCTGATGCGACCATGGTTGAACTTTCGGGCCATAATTCCAAAAGGTACAATACATTCGGTGCAACAACAACAGCAGGTGGCTGGATGAGGCAGGGGTCTAGAAGCACAGGAGAAACAGGGTAAGTTGTTGCGCAAGCAAGCAAGGTAGAAACAAGAGCAGATGTGCTGGTACCCAAGCAATGCCTCAAAAGGTGACACTCCCATGGCAGCCAAGACCTAGGTGTTGTGGGCGCACTCGACCCAGGGAAGGCGTTTGGCCCATGAAGGCTGGTTTTGAGCCACCACACACCTCAGAGCTGCCTCCAGCTCCTGATTGAGCCACTCCACCTGGTCATTGGTCTGGGGATGGAAACCGGACGACAGGCTGATAGTGGACACCAGTGAGCAGCAGAAAACCTATCATACTTGTGATGTGAACTGGGGACCACGATCAGACACAATATCAGAGGGGATTCCATGGATGCGGAACACATGCATGACGAGAAGCTCAGTAGTTTCAGTGGCAGAAGGTAATTTAGGCAGGGGAATGAAGTGAGCAGACTTTGAGAATCTGTCAACCATGGTGAGTATGACTGTGTTACCTTCGGAGGAGGGTAGACCAGTGACAAAATCCAGAGCAATGTGGGACCAGGGACGACCAGGCACAGGAAGCGGCTGCAGGAGACCAGAGGGAGGCACATTGGAGGTTTTACCGTGGGCATAGACGGAGCAGGCTCTAACAAAGTCCCGGACATCGTGGCTCTCTCCAGGCCACCAGAAGCGCCTCATCAAATTATGCAGGGTCCTGTTGATCCCCAGGTGACAGGCAACTTTGGATGAATGGGCCCACTGTAACACCCGCAGCCGGGCCACCATGGGAACATAGAGGCACCCCTCGGGTCCAGTTCCAGGATCTGGGTCATGCTGCTACGCCTTCCTCACTGCTGACTCCACCTCCCAGGTGACCATGGCGAGTACACAGGAGGGCGGCAGGATGGGCTCGTGCTCAGGGACCTTTGCATCTGGAGCAAACTGACGGGACAGGGCATCAGGTTTTAAGTTCTTTGAACCTGACCTGTAGGAGACAGTAAAGTCAAAGTGGTTAAAAAAAAACAACAACAAACGAGCTTGCTGTGGGTTTAGTTATTTGGCCTGCTGGAGATAGGTGAGGTTTTTGTGGTCTGTCCAGATGGTGAAGGGATGGGCCAATTCCTCCAGCCAATGCTGCCACTCCTTCAAGGCCAGTTTTATGGCTAAGAGTCCTTGGTCACCTATATTATAGTTTTTATCAGCAGGAGAGAGACGTCGGGAGAAGTAAGCCCATGCGTGTACCTTAGAATCCCCCACCCGCTGGGAAAGGATGGCCCCCACCCCAGAGTCCGAGGCATCCACCTCCACAATAAATGGTTTGGACGGATCAGGCTGGGTCAGAATGGGAGAGGAAATGAACTGGTGTTTCAAGGTTTGGAATGCATGTTGTGCAGATGGCGACCAGGTAAAGGGGACCTTGGGTGACGTGAGCTGGGTTAGGGGCGACACAATTGAACTGAAGTTTTTAATGAATTTGCAGTTGAAATTTGTGAAACCGAGAAACTGTTGCAGTTGACGGCGTGTGGTGGGTGTGGGCCAATCAGCGACAGCCTTCAACTTCTCCGGGTCTTCCTGGATCCGACCTGCTCCGAGGATGTGCCTGAGGAAGATGACAGAACTGAGGTGGAATTCACATTTTTCGGCTTTCACAAACAGTTGGTTCTCCAGCAGTTGCTGGAGAACCAGACGGACATGGTGGGTGTGTTGCTCCAGGGTTTTGGAAAAAATAAGGATATCGCCCAAATAAACAAATACAAACCGGTACAAGTAGTCGTGGAGCACATCATTCAGAGATCGAAAGACTGCAGGCATGTTGGTGAGACCAAAGGGCATCACAAGGTATTCAAAATGGCCAAGTGGGGTATTGAATGCGGTCTTCCACTCATCTCCCTCCCTAATCCAAATCTGGTGATAGGTGTTGCGTAAATCCAGTTTAGAAAAAATGGTGGTACCCTGTAACGGCTCCCAGGCAGACGAAATCTCCTGTGGAGAGGAGATTGAAGCACCAGTTACACGGAGGCAGTTGGAAAGAAAAGGAGCTCCATGCGAAGATCTTGTTCTGTTGCCAGTCAATGTGTGGATTGTGTTTATGTAACCAGGGATAACCTAATCATGGAGTCTGTGGTGCTGAAATTACTTTCAGAGGTATCTTTTCTTAATGATTTCCATAAATGATTATGGACACTGGTTCAGTGGAGTGTGTAATATGTGGAAAGATGCTGCCATCTCAGGCTTCTGCTTGAATGGGTACCTATAAAGGTGAGTTTGAGACGTTCCGCAATCACTTTATCAATTAAATTATCATCAGATCCGGAATCGATAAACACGGGAAGGGAGAGAGATGAGTGGTTGGTGTGAATTGTGGCTGACAGTGTGGGTCTGGGGCGTGAGGGGTTGTGGGAACATCATTGATACCCCCAGGCATAATGAAGAGCCCGGTCTTTTGGGCCGAACCGGGCAGCCCAAAATCAAGTGGCCAGGGTTCCCACAATACAGACACTTACCAAGCCTGATCCGCCATTGCCGCTTCTCTGTTGTGAGGCGCATCTGTCTCAGCGGCATAGGATCCACCAAACCTATGGGGGTCGCCGACATCTCCTGAGCTGAGGACCTTTGGCAGTGGGGATCCAGTGCTGAGGTGGAGCACCATGTCTAGACAAGGAGCGGAACGGCGCCATGTTCCCGATGACACTCCCGACACTGCAGGCCATCACATTACTGAGTCAACAAGTGCCATGACTGAATACTGTGATGAAATCAAAAGATGCCTCAAGAAAGTATAGTATAAGGGTGTGCACACTTACGCAAGTAGCTTATGTTATGTTTTTATTTATTTTTTTTGCAGTGTGTAATTAAAAATGAGAGTCTGTCATTCAATGGAAGTATTTAAACCACTTTACAGCTTAAATTGACAAAAATGTTAATAAAAACAGCAAAACATTTGTGAAAATGTGGTGCTGCATGTGCCAACTTCTCAGGGTTAATAAACCTGTGCTGACTGTAACATCACCCATTGGTTTCTGAAATTCTGTTTGACATTTTGTATGGGTGGAACTCAGGGAGCACAACATAAAACTATACTAATGCTAAATGCTAGTCTACTGACTTGGTCAAACCAGTGGTCAATGACCCACTGTTCAGTGAGGCTGATGCAGAAGTAACTTTAAGTTATAATACCGCTGTTGGCCACTGGGGGCCTGTTCGTTTGGCTCCAAGAAGCCTGATTCCCATAGACTACACTGGATTTCTCTCTGAAAATACTAAGTGAATAATTTTTTTCATCATGAGTAATTTTATTTGAACCCTCTCATAAGTGATCTTTAACTTTTTGCTCCTTTAAGATATTATGGCAAATAACTTGACAAATCATTGCTGTGCTGGGGTTTGATTGACATGTCACCATAGTAACTTGACTCACTAGTGAAGTTGGACCAAGTCGGACCTCTGTATTTTCTATTTATTCAATTTTGGTATAGTTTTACGTGACATGCTCCCAACTGCAGTCGTGGACAAGTGCTTACAACACTGTGTTATTACTTTGGCACTGCTTGGTGAAGTTTTACCGTGTCAGTGAGGAGGCTGTTGGTATTAGCTTTTCCCATAGTCCCCTGCTAGCACCACCACTGTTTGTCCAACTATGGTTGCATCCAGTTTTTGGCTCCAAGATGATGTCCAGGAAGTGACTACGTGATTGGCCACAAAACGGCCCTTCGAAAACTAATGGGTGACATCACTTTATCCTGAGATGTTAATATGAGAAGAAAATTTTAAAGATCAACCAGAACACTTATGCACTCCACTAATCACGCTAACATCTCCATAATTAAATTAAATTCTACTGTTAAGAGTTGCAGCTTAAGTGGGTTTATTACAGACTTAATCTAGTACGTCCTCAAATTTTACATTTTAAGGACCTTGCTCATCATTTTACAAATGACATATGTTGATCAACATTTGACTTCTTCATATCCACATAATTAAATAATGAGGAATAAGCACTAGCATACATTGTTTCGGACTTTGTTTCTGGCTTTTAAATAGGTGGAAAGTCTTGAGATTCACCACTGGCAATTCATTTTTTGCAGCACAGGTTTATTTATTTTCAATGGATTACTACAGTGGAAATCTTACAGCTGGAGGGTTTGTCTCGTTTTTCTCTCATCTCCTTAGTTGAAACATCTTTTCTCTTCACACATCAACCCATAACCTGTCTAATTTGTTATTTCAGTGTAATTCCTTATTCAGCTCTATTTAATAAACACATTATTTATTATCTATTCTTACTGCTTGTTGCATAAAGTCGTGAAATTAATCATCATATTATCCAACATTCTCCATTCTCAGTACTTGAGTAAAAGTGACTCCAGTAGAAGTACTCATAAGCATAAGTACTTAACTAAAAGTTAAAGAGTATCTCATAAAAAACTACTCAATTAGTGAATAACTTCATAATGTAGACTGACAGACAGATTGATCCCTGACGGAAATTCAGTTTCCAGTAGTATCATACAGTTAAAAAAGGATACATAATATAAATCTAGGGCATGCAGAATGTTTACAGGTATTTACAGAGTAAGGCATAATAGTGCAGTAGTAATACAGTACGGTAGTGATACACTGCAGTAGTGATACACATATAAGGCACAGTATTCATGAATAAAAGTGCAGAGCCAGGCTCTATACACTGGATATATAGGTGTGTGAGACTTATTGTAAGGTGCAATGATAAGGTGCACTGGGGGAAAGGTTGAGTGCAAGTGGCTTAGAGTCCAAAACCCTGAGTAGTGGGGATGTTAGTGTTCCTGTCCCCTCTCCTGCCTTGAGTTAAAAAGTCTCATGGCATGGGGAGGAGTGATTTCCTCAGCCTGTCTGTTGAACAGGACAGTGACAACATCTTGTCACTTGAAGCTGCTCCTCCGCCTGGAGACGGTGCTATGCAGTGGATGATGTGGATTGTCTATAATGGACAGGAGCCTGCCCAGTACCTGTCTTTCTGCCACAGATGTGAGACTGTCCAGCTCTGTGCCCACAACAGAAACCGCCTTCCTCACCAGTCTGTCCAGTTGGGAGGCATCCCTCTTCCTGATGCTGCCCCCCCCCCGAGCAAACCACCGCAAAAAAGAGGGCACTTGCCCCAACAGTCTGGTAGAACATCTGCAGCATCTTTTTCAGATGTTGAAAGATGCCAGCCTTCTGAGGAAATACAGTCGACTCTGTCCTTTCCTGCACAGAGCATCTGTGTTGGCGGACCAGTCTAGTTTGTCATCCAACTCCACTCCTAGGTATTTGTAGGTCTGTACCACTTCCACACAGTCCCCATTGATGAGCACAGGCTCTGGATGAGGCCTGGGCCTCCTGAAGTCCACCACCATTTCCCTGGTCTTGGTGGTGTTCAGGTGCAGGTGGTTGGATTCAAACCACATGGTAAAGTCCGAGATCAGTTTTCTATACTCCTCCTCCTGACCACCCCTGATACAGCCGATGATAGCAACGTCATCTGCGAACTTCTGCACGTGGCAGGACTCTGTGAGTTGTACGGGAAGTTCAATGTGTACAGGGTGAACAGGACTGGAGAAAGCACGGTCTCCTGTGGTGTTCCTGTGCTGCTGACCACGGCGTCTGACCTGCAGGCCCCCAGACACACATACTGAGGTTTGCCAGTCAGGTAGTCCATGATACATGCCCTAAAGTGTGAGCTTACTGCCATCTCTAACAGTTTGTCCCTAAGGAGCAGAGGCTGGATGGTGTTAAAGGTGCAGGAGAAATCCAAGAATGTGATCCTCAGAGCACCTCTGCCCCTGTCCAGATGACAGAGGGATTGATGCAGCATGTAGACAATGGCATTCTCCACTCCCACCTTCTCCTGGTACGCACACTGCAGAGGATCAAGGGCGTGGCGGACCCGTGGTCTTAGGCTGTGTAGTAGCAGTAGCTCCATGGTCTTCATCACATGTGATGTTAACGCGACTGGCTTGAAGTCATTCAGCTCGACAGGTCATGGTTTATTCGGGACCGGAACGATGCATGATGTTTTCCACAGCTGCGGGACCTCCCCCTTTTCCAGGCTCAGGTCGAAGATGTGCTGTAGAGGGTCCCCCAGCTCCAATGCGCAGGCCTTCAGTAGGCAAGGAGATACTCTATCTGGACCCTGCCTTATTGGGGCGCAGCCTCCTCAGTTGTCCACACACCTGGGCTGCTGTTATCCTGGGTGGGGGCCTGGGACTTCGATTTCAGGTCCAGCAGTTGATTCCTTGAATAAACGCGGTTCGGTGTTGCAATCGCCATATCGTTTGGACAGAAAATGAAGACAAAAAAATGAGAACTATCACAAGTTTTTTGTTTCATTGTTTTTTTTCATCCCAAATGTAACTGCATAAGAATGGAAAGTATTCTGATAAACAACTACTCTGAGGTATATTTATTTGGAAGAAGTACTCAGGTGCATGTAAAGGAGTAAATGTACTTGAGTATTACCCACCTCTGGTGATTTGTAACCTTGAGCAGAGTTTTTGGTATGTCTTGCAAAAATGAAATTCCAGGAAAAACTGCATTCTACAATAAAAAGGCACTGAAATAAAGGTGTGTGAGGAAGAGGGCAGAAAATCATTTATAAAAGAAATGTTTCTGCATAAACATTTCCCCAAAACATTATTAGTTATCAGAGAGAAAATTGTATTTCAGGGTTCAACAAAGCAACATTTTTTGATTTGACAATCTGGTGAAACGATTTATGGACTAATCAAACTCAAACCAGTCTGTTCACTTTGGTCTTTAAATTCAGATATTTAAGGAAAATGTGCATATAACACCCTGCGGTTCCTCACTCGGTGCAACCAGTTCGGATGTCGTCACCCTCCGATCGTTGACCCGCCAGACCGAAGCACTGTCCCGGAAAGGGTCTAAACGGGGTTTGTCCCCGGCCATGGCCACAGTCTCACACAGACTTCTGTCTCACCGGTTGACAATCTCCAGGAATCTTGACATCCGGCACACAAAGGACCAAATTAATAGGGTCAATACCCTATTCTATGACACAAGGAGTGAGGACACAGAGGAAGCAGAGACTTGATTTTTTTCTCGCAAGGAGAAAGAATACTGGACAGCGTACAGTTACACTTCCACTATTCTATCTGAAGCTGCCCGGCTCGTTCTCCCTTTTTATTGCATATGGGTGTCCACAAGTACAGTGATTCAGCTAATGGAAGATACACAGTGTACAAGAGAATCATCTAGTAATCAGTTGCAAAACATGCGTCAGCGTTGTCTTATCTCCTCATTCAGCTTCTTGAATGTTCTGAAAGACAAGGGTGCAGATAAACATCCTGTGACAGCAGAACATTCTGTTATGATGAGTAAACATATTTAGCCTGTAAACACAGTCTCATTCATTATGTGTGATAAGCATATTTACAGTTTAATTCTAACATTGTTCATTATTAGCTGAAATCATTTCTAAACGTATCAGTTAATTTTGTCATTCATCAAAAAGGTCAAGGAATAAATTTAGTCACTTACATGAGAAATGACATTTTTAGTTCATAGGTGTGCCATGTAAAGAGTTAATTTGTGCCAATTTTTGCCTTAATAATGTGCTACAGTCCATAGCCAAATAGTCGGGAGTCAGTAGTCCTATTAGTACAACTACAACTCAGGCACAAATCCATTTTATGCCAGGAATCACTCAATTAATACAGTCCATAATTACTTCAAGAAATGAAGGTGAAAAATCTCAAGGACTGAATGTTACCATCAACTATCAAACACTATATTAAAACAGTCTCTTATGAGTATTATTCCCAGTTTCTCAGCTGCTAATTCTAATGAACTTCTAAAACATAGCTTTTGGATTTCTTTTCCTGGATGGTCCTTGTGACAACCAGTTTTATCATACTACTAGATGGTTTCATCGACTGCACTTGGAGACATATCCAGATTTCTTGAGATTGTCTAACCTTCATTTCTTAAAGTAATAATGGACAACCATGGGTCTAAAGCACATTAAGAAGACAAAAAAAGGCACAAATTAAATTATGACAAGACATACCTGTGATTAAAAAAAAAAAAAACATTCCAATTGAGTACCTGATGAACCTGATGAAACTCGGGCCCCGATTTTCCAAACAGCACAGTATTGCAAAATGTGAAAGTAGGTGGCACATTCCTATATTGCCACAGCACAAATGTCCGTTCTCCACCATACACCCAAACTGCTGACATTGCAACATGCTTTGCACCTGAGGGCATGTTGGTGTTAAAATTATACAGGCGGCAGGCAAGTTGCTATTTTCCTACAAAAACACAGCTGGTCTTAGGAATTTTATAGAACAGACCAGTGAGTGGTATCTCAGAGACACAGAGCACATGTCTTCAGGATGTGTGGCCTTGTAGAAGAGTGCTGCAACAATTACATATTGGATATGATGAACACATGCAATATGGATTATTCATGACATTCATAGTTTGTGTGTATTCCTGTATATTTGAGAATAAATGTTGTTAATTTAATAATAAATAAAGTAATTAATTAAATTAATATGGGGTGTTACATTTGATTGTTTGATCACTTGACCAGTCCCAGCATTAATTAAGCCATTTAAAGGCACCTGTTAGTTGGGAGTACAAGCAGCACTGAGGGTTTTGAATTTGTATAAAAGACCAAATATTCAACACCTGAATTTTTGTAAGTAAAAAAAAACATACACTTCTCTGAATCTGTCAGCTATTTGTTACTGCATTTAATTACATTTATTCTTAATTCACATACTCAAAAGGGGTCCCTCATTGGTCAATGATGTGAATATATCAAAGTGGGCATGACTTAAGCGCTCCGTCCGTCCGTCCGTCCGTCCGTCCGTTACCGCTTTTCACAGGGGCAGCAGCTTGAGCAGGGAATCCTGGACTTTCATCTCCCTAGCTAGTCTGTCCATCTGTTCTTGGGGGGGGGGGTTCCAAGGTGTTCCTCAGCCAGCCAAGAGACATC
>JAQQAE010020084.1:0-10777 GCA_029823295.1 Pseudamia nigra | reverse complement strand
ATTATGTTGTACTTTAAAGCCCCCCCCACCCCCCCTAATCCTACGTAGGTACTGTGTCCTTATCAGGCCAGGCAGACACAGACACACTCCAAGTGAAATGTGTGTGTGGCTGCTTTTATGTGACTGCATAGACCTTCTACATCTTCCTTATCAATGCTTGTGCTCCGGCGCTGACATGTGTGTCACTAGCTGTGTGTGCGTGTGTGTGTGTGGAGTTTCCAGCTTAACTGCAAATAATGGAAGCACAGCCGGCTCTGAGCTTAAGCATACAAACACAGGCAGGGAGGAGGATGCAGAGAAACCAGATGGATGGAGAACGAGGACTGGGAGAGGAAGTGGAGGGAGGGCACAGAAATAAACACAAAGATGGAAGAAGTAAAAGACAGCGAGAAGCAGCAAAAAGACAGATGGAGGTGCAGGTACGGAGCAGGGGAGGTCTGTTTTAATGGACTCGTCTGCATTCAGGTTGTTGCCAGAGGCTTTTGGAAAACCTGGCACACTCTGTCTATTATCCGAGTAAAAGGCCAAACACAGCAGATACAGCGTCTCCCCACGAACTACACATCTCATTACATCAGCCTGCATCAGGGCCGCTGTCACATGTCCACAGCTCTCCAGGCTAACCCACTGTCACTCCTGACATGTGCATTTATCACCGACCTGCATCCACAGGGAAAAATAAAAACGAACCGCTGCAGACCATATGCTCCCTTTTCTATCATACAGCATCTGATTTTAATAAGCTGGGATGATCATCCGTCGTTCCTGATGAGATACACTATGATAATTAGATTGGATGGGGGGTGGGACGCATCGTTTTGTCCAGTGGGTTAGATGAAGCCACGAAAATGTCAACAGCAATGTAGCAAGTTAGCATGTATTTTAAAACGCTCAGTTCCTTCGGCTGAGTCAGCATGAAGCGTCTCCGTGTCATTCGGCTAGCAGTTAGCCACCTTCTTCTGTCTCAGCTCCTCTGTTTACCTTTTTGCATCCTGGTCCAGTTCCATTTCAGGATTTGGCACAGAGCTCTAGGGCATGTGCTGAACACCTTGTCCCGTTCCAGTTGACTGGTTTGTGTACGTGCAGGAGTAGATCCACTTTCCTCAGGTCTGCCCATTAGTGGACACACTGCAGTTTGCATACCAGCAGGACCTTGGAGTGGACACTGTTATCCACCTCTGCTACCTGGAAGAGGCTGGTGACACTGTGAGGATCATGTTCTTTTGATTTCTCCAGTGCCTTTATCAGCCTCCAGCCCACGCTCCTGGAAGCCTGGATCCTGGACTACCACACCAACCAGCCACAGCACAGCTGTGAGTCTGCCCTGGTGGTCTATAGAACAGGGGCCCCACAGGGGACAGTGTTGGCTCCTTTCATATTCACTGCAGACTTCCATCACAACACAGGAAACAGTTTCCTGCAGAAGTTCTCGGTCGACTCAGCTATTGTTGTCCTCATCTCTGGGGCAGACGGGACGACGGACACGGGACAGGACAGGCTGTACCTGCTCAGGAGACACTCCTGAGGACCTTCTATGACGCCGCGGTGGCACTGGCTGTCTTCTACGGGGGGGTCTGCCGGGGTAGCGGTATCTCCACATCAGACAGAAAGAGACTAAACAAAGTGGTGAAGAATGCCAGCTCTGTCGTGGACTGCCCCCTCGACCCCGTGGTGTGTGACAGGAGACCCCCAGGTCCCTGTGTCTAACCTCAGTGTAATATGTCATATACATGGTGGCGTCATGTTCTTATCACATTATCTGGATGCATTAGTCCAACTTACAGATTATATAATGATTAGATTTCGGTTGAACTAAGATGTTCACGTGTACTTTTAAAGTCCGGTTTTAGTCGGGCTAACACAATGATTCTGCTTTTGAAGTGTCACGTAAACGTACGGACTGTGACAAAACATGCACTGACTGACGTTCAGACTTACTGACTGTCCGTCTGTGGATTCAGCCAGAAAAAGAACAGAAGGGGGATGCGAAACACTCTGCTCTGCTCCGATGCTTCACGATGACACAACTACACCTTATTTTGTTTTGTGCTGTCGCAGTCGTGTCCAAATGTCAGATGAGAAACAACAGAACGACAACGATTAGCCTCTACTTTCCTGTTGTTTTCTCCGTCTCGTCTGCTCACCTCCTGTCTCCTCTTCTTCTTCTGAAGCACTACCGATAAGGCTCCGGGAATCACTTAAATCATTTAAATGTCACTTTTGCTGGTAATCGATGATGCGTCACTGCGGTATGTGTGAGGCACAGCTCTGTGAAGTCGAGTTTCATTCCCTTTGTCCCTTGATCGGGGGGGTACACCGACTGGTCACGCTGAAACAGGACATTCATCCTGGTCCGGACGGAGGTTTGTCATCTTTAGACCATGTTGTCGCTGACGCTGGCATTTTAATGTGTACGCACCGGCATATTGTTTGTTAATTGTTTAATTGCATCACTCCGCATCATTCCTTTGTGGACGATTTGGCTCATTTCAGTCCATTTAGTTGATTTGATTTGTCACGGTGGAATCATTAATGAATATATTTTTTTAAAAAAGGCTGCAGAGTGATGACTAATGGAGAGAGGAGGCTGGTGTGAGGGCACAAACTTCCATTTTCAAAAATAAAGGAAAGTGGTGTTTGTCAGACATTAGACTCGGCCATCACTTTGATCTGTTTTCTACAGAGCGACACACGGATTTTACGGAAGCAACTACTAGCAAAAGGAGACGCAAATCGATGCAAACAGATCACAATCCATGTTGGTGCAACAGTGGACACACGTGTCACCTCATGGAGCAGCGGCAGCCAATTAAAACCCTCCACCCCCCCTGCAGAGGTCACTAGTGTGCCCACTAGAGGACACTCGGAGAGCGCCTACCTCCACCAAGACTGTTCTAACCCAAACTGTTTCTCGTAGAGCGTTGTTAGTTGTGGTTATATAGATAGTTTCATGTTGATCCGTGCAATATTTTTGACCAGGCCGGAAGGTTGTGTGATCGTGATGGTTGTCTGTTACCAGGACTACACACAAACCACTGGACGGATTTTTGATGAATGTTTCACCGGAGGTAGGCTTTGGGCCAAGGCTGAATCCAGTAGATACTGGAGGTTATTGGTGCAATATTTTGGTAATATTAACAAAAATGTGGAAAAATGGCCCTGTCTTGCAATGTTAAAGAAAGTGAAAGATCCCCACATCTTATCCATTTCTGTGGATTTTGGTTACTTTCCCTGATTATTTTTGGGAATTTTTGTTTTGCCCATTATTTTTGGCGATGTTCATTTAGTTTTTTCTTTTACATATAGGGTGGAAACTCGGGTTACGAGTGCTTTGTCACACAAAATATTCAGGTTATGACGTTGGGCAAAATTTTGTACCAGCTCACGAGCAAAAAAAAAAAAAACTCTTGGTCTCGGCTGCTCTCGACAAGCTTAGAAGTGGAACTCGCGCTGTTTTGTGCTTCATATTTGTGCCTTTTGTCACCTGAAATAGTGCTTAGTTTTGTGTTTTTTATCACGGGACCTAATAAGGATGCTAGTGGTGAGAAGAAAACCCGTAATATGATGTTGATGCAGGTGAAACGTGATCCTGTTTGATCGGTTCAACAGAGCCACGGGAATTCATTCCGTGGTCGGGCATGGGGCGGCGGCTAGTTCCGATCCGAAGGCTGCCAAAGACTTTGTTAAGCTCTTCGAAGATAAAACATGTGTTTAATTGTGACGAGACAAGGCTCTTCTGAAAGAAAATGCCACGGAGGACGTTCATCACTGCCAAGCAGAAGAAGCTGCCGGGTCATAAGCCATGGTCAGGTGACATTCAAAGCAATTTTTAGAACTAATTTCATGCATTCCTTTTCAGATAATTACATAACTTCTTTTTCAAATAATAATAATAATGAAAAAATGTGCACATACGGGTGTGTAATACATATTGTACAGTATATGGGAGTTTTCTTGGGTCTTGGAACAGATTAATTGGTTTTACATGTATTCTTATGGGAAAACCGGTCCCATCTCACAAGTTTTTCACTTCACGCGCTTGATCCCGGAACAAGGGGTTCCACTGTATGTTTATTTTTTTAAACCACATTTATTCATTTGATTTACTAGTTTAGTCATTTCTCTGCGTTATATATTACCTCATTATTCCTGTTCATTTTCTGGATCATTTGGTTCATTTTGTAGATTATTCATGTCAGTTTTATTTGTCTTCTTTTTTTGTACTGTAGATGTAGTGGTCATTTTGATGTGTAATGTTGTGGTACTTGCATCACAAAGCCTCAGGGGCCACTGGGGCCGAGCTAAAGAGCAACATGTGGCCCCGATGCTGTGGCTTGTACCGTGGCTGGCATCGTTCTTCCGGATTTTATTCCTGTTGTAGATTATTTTCATCACAGGTGCGTGGATTTCTTCAGTCCTCCGAACTGAAGAAGCGTCCTGGATAGGTAGGGAAATGTCTTCCAGTCGACGGTGGGAAAAGCACACGCCTCGGATCCCACGACCTGGATGACTGAGAATCTTCACCGACATCATTCTCTTCAGCTTTGTCTAGTTCATTTTTCAGATTTACTGCCGATTCTGAGCATTCGTCTTGATTGTATTATGACTAAACAAAGTCTCAGGTGTCACTGTACAGGGGCTAAAGAGCCACAGGTACCCCCCCCCCTCCCCCCTCAGGTTTAGTCTAAAACAGCCTTCCCTTATGGTTTTGAGCAGCGTCTCCTCCACTGTGTTCTGTTCTGTCTCTGCTTCCTTTTTCGTTTTTCTCCCTGTGTTCAAGAAGATAATTAGCTCAACAATCGTTAGCCGACACAGCAGGGAAACTGACTGCTGGCTTCCACGCACACACACACACACATTTTGTGTTCTTACATCAAAAGCCAGTGAAGGACCCCCTCCAGTACATCCTCATAAGACCCCGTCCACCGGGCATTGGGTCAGCGCTGCACTCTAATGATCACTGAAAGCCCCGAGCAGAAGCACCATCCACGACGAAGGAGCTTCATGGACCATATCAGACACATCATCACTTATTAGACCCAGATAAGACAATATAAGATGGGATCAAATAAAGTAAAATCACATAAGATGAGATAAGAAATGATAAGATGAAGTAAGGTAAAATAACAGCAAACAAGTTAAGGTAAAATACTTCTACTCAGTTACATTATGCAAAAATACAAAATGGAACAAAGCAGTCAGGTAAATTATAAAATTAACATAAGTACAAAATTAGCAGGAAAGAAGAAAATGATCAAGCAAATGAACCAAAAGAAAATGCAGAGAAAGTCACAAAATAAGCAGCAAAAATGATCAACAAGGTTAACAATAATCAAACAAAACGCACAAAATGGATAAAAACGAACAAATCGAGCAACGACACCGATTTTTAAAAAATCAAGTTAAAAAATGAACACAATAAGACAAAAATCATCAAAACGCCTGTTTTTATAAAGGCGAGGTAGTAACTGACTTCCAGTCAAGTATATATGTTTACGAGTACTTCTACTTGAGTCACCAGGTTTATTTGACCTACTTCAACCAAGTCATTAAGAACACATTCTGATTTACACCTGCCTCCCGGACAGTACTTTTACTCGAGTAAACATTTGGACTGTACGTTGCGTTTGAGTACAGGTCAACAGCGCTCAGCAGCCCATTTCATCAAAATGTCCTGGGCTTCCAGGCTCGGAAGAGCCTGTTCTCTGCTCAAGAGCCTCTTCCTTCGGGGGCCATCGAACGAGCAGGTGTGGACTGATTTATTAAGACGCTGCTCGTCCATGAAGTGGAGAAGGTCTCCTGTCTCCGTGGAGGTCAGGCTGCACATTCACACTCCAGCTGATGGAGGTTCAAGGCGGCACACGGTCCTCCCTGATCACGATGGACAGACGGACGGTCCGAAGGCATTGTTTGGCAAAAGGTAAGTAAAAAGTAGTCGGAAATAGGGCGGGGCAACGGTAAGAGTAAAATGCGCATTTGTCCACGGTTAAACACATTACGCTCCCTACTTCCGAAGCAGTTCCAAAGCAATTGCGATGTATTTTCCGGGTGATGTCGCTCCGGAATGTTAGTCGCACGAGGCAAAAAATGCACAATGAAGAAGAAAAAAACGTGTATGAGTCGCCCTGCAGAACACGTCGCATTTGTTCGTGGAACGCGCTTCAAGTGCGCAGCTTGACAGCAGAAGCGAGAGCTGGCGACTCGCCTCCCCGGGGTAAGTGACGGCACTGACACATCCGGTGTTAAGCTGACGGCAGGTACGGTTGTTACCGGTAATGTCTACATTTTAAATTGTCAGTAATACAGATGCGGCAGATGCATGTACACAAACCCACAGCGACCTCTAGCGGCTGTCAGTGTGACAAACACCCTATACTCAAAATATTTTAATGTATTTGTCGCTCCCCGAGCCAGACTATGCAAAAAAACAGTGACGTGTAGTCTGGAAAATACGGTAAATAAAAACAGAATATAAAGATTTTTAAACGCCATAAACCCATATTTTGTTCTCAGTAGAACATAAACAGCATATCAGATGTTGAAACTGAGACATTTCATCGTTACGGTGGTTTCCCGGTTTACAAGTGCATCGGCTTGTGAATTTCTCGGGTTACGAGGAGGAAATCGAGCAAATTTTTGTACCGTATCAGAAAAAAAAAAATATAGCCTCCTTCACCTACGGCCATCTGTCTCCAAGGTAACGTGTCATGAAAAATAATTTTTAGAACTAATTTCATTCTTTCCTTTTCAGATAATTAACATAACTTTCCTTTTCAGATAATAATAATAAATAAAACAAACATTCTTTTCCGCGCATCCCAGAATGCAGTGTCTGAGTTTCAGGGGATGAAGGCGATAGATCGTTCCGTCATCTATCGGGAAGCCCTGCAGTCACAGGTGGGTATTCCGGGACGTCGCCTGGCGCAGGGGCCGTCTGCTCCCCGTCGGCGCTAACGTCCTTTCCAATCTGCCGCCGCGGGGGGTGAGGGCGGGGGGGTCACTGGTAGTCAAACCAAATTTCCAGTAGGTAGATCATTTTGACTTGGTCTGTTCTGGTGGTCTTCAAAATGAAACTTGTGTGTAGTTCAGGCAGGAGGCCTAATTTTCTGTCCAATCACTGTCATCCCTACATGCCTCACACAGCCCCGATCCAGAGCACCTTTAAATCCTGGCCGAGTCCATTCATTCCATTATGCCGCTGCATTCACGCAACCACCACTCGCCCATAAATCCTGAAATCGTGAACAAAGTCACCACCACAGGAAGATGCATAGAAGCTTCTATATCTTCCTCAACTCATCCTTCTTCAAGTTTGTCTTCATTCATTTTCATTATGAAATTATTTTGTTCATTTCTGGCAATTTATTTTTTTATTTTGATCATTTTGTTCATCCTCTTGATTGTTGTTATCTTCTTTTATTTTGTTCATTTCTCTTTACCTTTTGATTATTGATGTTTTTGTTCACTTTCTCCTCTTCTGTTCATTTTTTTTTCTTCCATTTGAAATTTCTGCATGGATCCAAAATTCATCCACAACCGGAAAATGTAGAATTCCACTGGGTCCGGGTGTGCACAAGAAGCACGGGGTGGTTAGTCGGGACTCGACACCACGGTAACAGAACACCAGACACCCTGGTCCAGATCCACACCTCGGACTTCAGGATAGAAAGTGCAATAAACAGGAAAATGTCCGGTCACTAAGGTTTCGATTGGTCCACGTAACTGATTAAATGTCTTCAAACTGTCAACAGGTACCTCAGCAGCATTAAACTGATCTCAAACCTCTACCGGACCAGAAAACGATTTTCCAAAACAGCTGCAACACGAACAAGGGCAGAATGGACATGAGACTCGAGGTTTGTTTTTTTTTTCCTATCTCAGGGCAAACTGAGTGATATGTAAGATGAGGTTTCGTTGAGGCCCGTGACACACCGACGGATTAGTGAGTAGCTGGGAGGTAAAGTAGCGGCGGTACAGTGGTTTGGCTGCAGGCTCGGCCTAAATTCTCCTTCCAAGCTCCTGGGAGGCCGGGCTGTGTGTTTGCCAACTTCAGGCATTACACACATGGCTGGTTTAGCCACAGGCATCGCACATTCTCACACTACACCTCAGCGGTTGTTGAATCTGCTAATTCTACTACAACTCCCATGTCAGCTGTCTCGAAAGCCGGCTCCAAAAACAGGAGACTTAAGAGACACGACGAGGATAAGGATCTTCCTGATTCAGAAACCACTCGACGCTGCATGTCGACAGGATGAAAATCACACTGTACTCGTACGCTGTGGCTGGATCCCCTCGTCCCGACAGACGCCGGTGCTGTGAGTGGGATGGATGCTGAGCACGTTGTGTTCCCCCACCGAGGAATAGCCCACCAGCTGTTCAGTTTAGCACAATCCCCTTCACTGTTCTCTCGCTCAGCCTCTATAGACTCCTTCACGTCCGTTGGACCGAGCCCAAGTCATCTCAGGTACTTGAGGGGAAATTTTAGCTAAAGACATCCAGTACACTAAGCGAGACTTCACATCTATGTCCTCAGGGCGACAGCAGACGGCCTGGTGTTTGTTTCAGTTCAGTTGCAGCCAGCGTTTTCTACCACTACCGTCACCCTGAAGATGGTCGGCTCTGAACCGTTCACGAAAAGCAAAATACGCTATGAAGAATGATAATAATTATTAGAATTGTTGAGATATCTGATGTGTGATGGATTTGACAGGGGACAGAGCACATTTACAAACCATCACATGTGAAACAACACTTTGAATCACGATAGTTAAGTGAAAAGTTTCTGAAATTAAGTTTTCAAAACAAGCCATGACACTTTCCTTACCTCTGTGCAAATGAGGAGGTAGGGTGGGGTGGGGGGTGGAGGGCTGTCATACACAGCTGTCAATCAAAGCCCAGCATGGTGGGTGGCTGTGGCTCAGTAGGCTTCTTTGAGCAGGGCACTGAACCCCACGTTGCTCCCAGTGAGTGTATGTGCGACTGGGCAGCGGTGTAAAGCGCTTTGAGTGTCGTAGGGTAGAAAGGCGCAACATAAGACCATTTACCAAGACCATGGAAGAGAGACGATTGGCTGTAATTTCTTAAAAATGGAGAAAACATGTAAAGATAAAGCGGATCACGGGTCCAAACAAAAGGTCCGAGACCCTAATGACGCACATTTATTCACTAACCTTTCACATTTTAAGACTGAAGACGAGTGTCACTCGATGGAAGTCAGGGCTTCTTGGAGCCTGGTAGTCGGCGCCCCCAGTGGCCCACAGCGGTATTACAACTTTAAATAACTTCCACATGGGCCTCAGCGCACAGCCCACTGGTTCATAAGTACATTACTCATGGATCTAGTAAAGATTTTTTCAATAACCTGGTATCCACAGACCCTGTGATGTCGAAGGCCTGCCTCGTGACCACGGCCACTTACAAAACAAAACGTGGCCGTGTCATACCCAAACATGCTGGTAGGTTATTTTCGAACCATGTTTCCATTCCCCACTGGAGAGGGACTGGTTTCACTGGATTTCACGCTCCATTTGTATTCCTTTTCTTTACAAAGGTTTACAGTCCATACGGTACCGTACAGGAGTTCGGACCTCCGTGGGTTTGTTTTATCTGTGCTATACTGACCACACACATACAACACAGACCCAGACTACACAGGAAATACACACATTTCAGCTTCTCCTCAGTGAAGTGTCACCTCCCTGTGAACTTAAAATGTTTCAAACTGTTTGAATCAGAAAGTCTGAGAACTATTTAAAGCGGGTTTTTATGTGTTTAGACCGTGAACATTTTCTCCATTTAATACTTACCATTCCATTAAAGGTGCACATTTACAAGCACTGCTCCTAGAACCATGTTACTGTAGCATCATGTTGATTCTCATAGAACCGCGGGAGTAAAATCACTACACGTTGGATGAAATGTGGACAAACCACATCCGAACGTCCTGTAGATAACGGGTTTAATCAGGCTGGTGATGACACGCGTCTAATCCTCCTCCTCCTCTTCCTCTTCCTCCTGTCGCTGTCTGCAGGAGGGGAACGAGGATTTTCTGGAGGAGCACAATAGCTGGCGCTGCTCCTCCTCCAGCTCCGAGGAACATAAATCTACTATTTTCAGTCCATGACAGGACACAGGAATATGATGATTCTGTCAACACTGACAAGTTTTTTTCTTTCTTTTTCAGCTCAAAACCCCCCAAACCCTCACCATTACATCCAAACCTAATCATAACGACATTTTATACATTTGAGTCTTTAAATGTACATGATTTGCTATAAAAAAAATAACCTGAACACAACAAAAATCAGAGGTGAGGTTACTTGCTCACTCAAAATTGCCCATAGGTATGAATGTGAGTGTCACTGGTTGCTTGTTTCTGTACGACAGCCCTGCGATGACCTCATCCACACATAAGTCACCTGGAATAGGCTCCAGGGCCGTCCCAGCTCTTTTGAGGATTAAGGGATGGAAAATGGATGGATGAACAAATCAATAAGAAGCCAATAAAACTGGTTCCCTGCTCAAGGTTTGGGAGAAACAGGGACGTGATGCTTTTACAGAAAAGGGGACTTCATCCTCCCTTATACTGCATGTAGAAGTACTCCGAAACATGTGTACAAAGTACCCTCATATGTAGAAGTACTCCGAAACATGCGTAAAAAGTACCCTCATATGTACAAGTACTCCGAAACATGCACACAAAGTACCCTCATATGTAGAAGTACTCCGAAACATGCGTACAAAGTACCCTCATATGTAGAAGTACTCCGAAACA
>JAQQAE010020083.1:0-10777 GCA_029823295.1 Pseudamia nigra | reverse complement strand
ACTTCCAACAACGTGGCTGAGTTGGAGGCTGGTGAGGACCCAGAAGGGGTTGCGGCAAGATAAATAAATTAACTAACTAAATTCTCCCTATTAAACCTGTGTTCGTCACATAGACTGTGGTTCTTCAGGAACCTAATAATTTCATTAGCCTCTCCCCTTCCTGTATCTCCTAGTGGGTTACCTATTACGAAACTCAGTTTTGTTTTTTTGAAGAAATGCTTTCAGTTTGCGCATCTCGTCCTCATAAGCCCTACAGTCTTACAACACATGTTGAACAGATACAGTGACCCCACAGTGGACACATTCCCCCAGTTTTTGAATTGTGCTATTGGGACTATTACGCTGGAGGGACTATGTCTCTTGGCTGGCCCTCGAACACCTAGGGGTCCCCCCAGAGGAGCTGGAGAGGGAAGTCTGGGCTTCTCTCAGGCTCGTATGTACGATGTACATTTTCAGCCGTCAAGCTGTAGCAGGCTGAAAACATAACAATCCAGTTCAGTGGAAATGCACTGTAAAGGGGAAAGAATATAAAGTCCGTGCAAGCTTAAATAGCACAATCCACGTTGTACAGGAGTACTTGCTAAATACATCAACAGTTAAATACAAAGTGAGTAAGGGGAACAGATGAAACCTGCGTGAACAGGACACTGTATTTAGCTCTGTTTAACATGTTGCTACATGACAACCTCTGCTACTTCCAAATATCTGGCGACTGCAATATTTGCCCAGTGATCCCACTATTGTTCTTCCAATCTGCTTTTTACAAAGTGCCTGCAGGTCCACCTGGAACCCATATAAACCAGGCTATAGTTCTGGCACTTCTGTGACATGTGCAGTAATGTGAATGCCAGTGTCTGATACTGAAGTGTGAGACCCTCTCATGTTTTTAACAGATAGCACGATAGTGCAGCAGAAGTGTGCTGGGCTTGCAACACAGAGATTATCATATTGAATCCACCCTCCTCAAGACATTTTCTTTTATTTTCTTTATTTCCACCATAAGTCCTTCACAGGTTAGGATTAGGGTTAGGAAGGAACGTGTCCAGCTGACCGTAATATATCCGACATTCACTATTCATGAACAAGCATAGTGCTGGAAAAATAGCTCGTGAGTAATATATCTGGCAGTCACATTCACATTACTGCACATGCTCACTGGAAGTGCCAGACCTATAGCATGGTTTATCAGAGTTCTGGGTTTGGAACTCCAGCAACAGCCTATTTATTATTATTCCATATGTTTTTTGGACTGCATCTCCTCCCACAGTTTTCACCCAATTCACACCATTCAAACACCATAATGTCAAGTTATTTCAGGACATGTCGGCTATTAGTTTTTATAAATAAATCTTCTGTAGTGTTTAAATAATTTAGATTTGTACACAATTTTTTTACCGCATAGGAAATGAATGGAGAACTCAAACGGAATGTTCAGCAGCTGAGTAGAGTGCCATGCCATGTGGTTACCATGGCAACGACAGTGCAGCGTGCCACATGTGCTTTCAGTCCTTGGATGCGCTTTTGATCCTTTGATTACTACTCCACTGAATAGTATCGTTCATCATACACTTCACAATACTTCAAATCTCTATAAATTTCACTCTTTAACTTTTTCAGCTATTTTGAGTGAGCAATGCCACGCAATCTCTTCAGAAACTGCACATTTTCTAGTGAATAAAAGTAAGATGCTAAGTCACTGAAAACGACATAAAACAAGCTACTTCGTGCACCGAAGTTCACGTTGACACCGGAAATCGTTGCTCCCTTGTGGTGACGTCATGTAAACAGATGGGCGGAGCTTTTGACTTCAGGCAACACTGTCGAACAGCAAACGCTGACCTGCTCCTACATGACAGACTTCGGGTTGCCGAGGTACCGCTTATCTGACTTCTGGCAACGTCAAATTCCTGTATGTTTTAGAATTTCCTTTTGTCGATCAGTGTATCTGACAGCTGCGAAGAACAGGCAACGGTTAACCCCGTTTAACGGAAAGTGAACGCGATACGAAAGCGGAAGAACTTTCACATAGCGTCGGGCAGCAGAAGTTAGCTTAAATAAGTGCGCTAGTTAGCTTAACAAACAGCTGATACAACGTTCCATGGTGTCCGCTGCTAGCAGGTTAGCCTGGTTCCGCCGCTGTCATGCCTGGAGTTCTTCGAGATTTCATTGCAGAAACGAGAACACGTCGCAGTTAACTGTTTAGTTGGCGTCCAGTAGCAGCTTGTGCCGAGGCAGAGGCTGAGACTCTGACCGGTCGTGCTTTTCCACGGCGACCTGCTCCCCGGTCGGCTGATCGCTCATCGGAAAATCCTTGTGAAATGAGATGAGATGGAGCTTCCCACACTGCGCTTGTAAAATAAGGTAGTGGAGCTGAAACCCTGTCATAGCTTTAAAATAAGGCATCGGCGTCCAGTTCGCGAGGATTGTCAATCTTTTTTGTGCCAAACAACGTCCAACATTGAAGAAATGCTGACTGATAACAGGTAAGGGGGTTTGTAGACGTTTTGTTAATCAGATGAGCTCATTATTGACAGTAAATCTTTGTGCCGTGTCATTATATTCCTCAGTCTGAACCATTTTATCCAAATTACATTAACCGATAGTCTTACCCTGTATCTTCCACCTTCAATCAGACCCCAATGAATAATCAGTATATTATCATAATGCCACATGTCTCATCATGTAACTCCAAACGTGTGGCTATTTTTGGTTCCTCTTCATGATTTCTCACTGGCACGCTGCTTCTGCTCATTCTGCCTCTCCACGCTCCTTGCATCGTTTCTGTCACATTATCTCCCTCACTGTCATGTTCCCACTGCATTTACTCAGCTGTCTTAATACTGTCATTTTCTTCCCCATCTGCTCTGCACAGAAAGCGGTATCGTAGCTGGGACAGTGAGGAGGATCAGCAGCTGAGTCCTCAAGCTAAGAGGTCAGGCGGCGGTCCCTGTCTGCTTGTGTCAGATTTGGACTCAGAGGTGAGAGTGAATTGATCTTCAGATTCATCTCTAAAACATTGTAAGTGTGTAGACTTACACTATGTTGACAGAGATTGCGTGTATTGTGTGATTAAAGTTTTTTTCTGGGGGAGGTTATTAAGATGTCTGGTTTTGTCACTAATGCTCCATCTTTCAGTTTTCTGTATTGTGTAAATCCCAGTGACATCAATGCATAACAACCCAGGGCCTTGTAAAGAAGTGCTGCTTTACACTATATGTGCACACACAAACTCAGCCTGTTTTATATTCACAGTCTTTGCTTTCATTTATTTACCATATAGTAGCAGTTTGTAGCCCAAGCTGCAGTTCAAAGCTCATTTCTGATTCTGTGCTTGCAGTCTTCCAGCAGTGACAGCAGCAATGGGATCTGCACTCCAGACAGAGCAATAGTGACCAGCACAAGTCCATGTACACACAGCCAGAACAACTGCATCTCTCAGTACTCTCTTAGCCCAAAGCCTGAAGACTCTGCCAGCTCTTTGCAGCATGGTTTCCATGGCAATGGCAGCAGTGTCTCCTACGACTACATCAACAGAGTCCTGAGGGAGGCGCACTTCAGCAGTCTGCAGACCAGAGGGCGGCCAGGCTCAACATGATGTATCCTCAGACCCTTTCCTGGCCTTTCGTCCCTTGCCCATTGGTGCTGACTTTAACAGCACTGTCCTGGAAAAAGCCTCAAGTGGCACAAGGGTCAGGGAGAAAAGGGATCATGTTTGGGTTTACAGATTTAAGGCACAAAGGCTCATCTCTACCGTCTCACCATGTCCCATTTGTCAAGACCATAAGCACATCCACTGTTCCATGGCCCAGCCACTGTGGTTTTCCGTGCAGTATTAATGGGTATGTGTGTTTGTGAGTGTGTGCGTGCATGCACCCTGTGCACTTTATAAAGAGATTGTTCTCTTTACATGCGTGCGTTGATGCGTGGACATTTTCATTGGTGCTAATCACAAGATAAGTGTGATGATCCAAAGTGCTTGCAAATTTAAATAAAGCTAAGCACTTTACTCAGTAACTCTTCATTCTGTTTACTCTTGACTGAGAACTCAGTCTCATGTTTGTTTTTTGTAAAACAGGAATTGTGTGTTGACAGGAGCCAACAGATTCACTCCCATGAAGCCTTGTTAAAACAATACAGTTAAATATTATTTTAAGACTTCATTTTTCTTCAACCAAAGTGATAAAATTAGAGCATATTGTACTTTGCACTTACTATCATTATCTAATGACAGTGTGTAGGTGCAAGGTCAGTTGGTTCAAGTTGATGGAACAGAAATTCTTCATAAGCCTCATCACTGAAGTCCAACCTCAGATTAGACCCCGGCTAATTATAGAGCTGTGTGCAGGCTTTGGAGTTGGCAGCCCGCCAGCAGCATGCTCTGCAAAGCTCCCGAAAACAGGGCTTTAAGAAAAGGCTCTTTAATTTAGTGTGTAATCAGGTGGTTACTTCTCAAACATTTTTACACAATATGTGTATATGTATGTCATAAGACTTTCACCCATAATTGTTTATGGATGGTTTAATATGACCATTACACTGTGTTGCAAATAAAATAAGAAGTGTAAAATTGATAATTACTCATAATTAATGTAATTTTCCAGATCACTTGACATTGAAATAAAGTGTTGCTGCAGTTTAAAATAATGTGATTTCACTTACATCTGCAATATAAATATATTAGTGTGGCTGAGTTCAGGGTGAAAGCTAAAGTTGCATTATGACCACATTGTGAATACTCAGATTATAATTCATGAGACTTTTATATCACTGTAGAAATATGTCACAGCTTTGCACAGGAGAAAGTCAAATTTTGTGTCTACAGTTGTCAAAAAGTATTAGCCACCTTCTGGATTTTTAATTTTTTTTGCATATTAATCACATTTAAATATCTGAAATTGTCAGCCTAATTTTAATACAGACAGCGATAATCTGAGTCAATATAAAGTTGAGTTTTTAAAAGAGGACTGTTTATTAAGCGAAAAAACTCTATGTCAAACTGGCACTATGTGGACAAAGTATTTACCCCCCTTGTTGAATTATGAATTAACTGTGATTAACTACATTGTTTGGAAAACTGAGTCCATGATTACTGCCAGGCCAGTTGGATCAAGAAACCACTTTAAATAAAACCTGTCTCGGAAAAGCAACACGTCATGCTGCGATCTAAAGAAATTTAAGAACAGATGAAAAACGACCATTGACATATTTCAGACTGGAAATAAAGTCATTTATAAGACTTTGGGATTCCAGTGAACCACAGTGAGAGCCTTTATCGACAAATGGAGGAAACTTGGAACAGTGGTGAGACTTCCTGGGAGTGGCTGGTCATCCAAGATTACTGTAAGAGCACGTCAACTCGTCCAGAATGTCACAAAAGAACCAGAAGAACATGTAAAGAACTGCAGGCCTCACTTACCTCAGGTAATGTCAGTGTTAATAACTCTTAAGTAAGGAAGAGAGTGAAAATGGCTTTCATGGGAGAGTTCAAAGGTGAAAACCACTGCTGACCAAAAAGAATACAAAGGCTTGTCTCACATTTGTCAAAAACAACCCCATCACTTTACAATAATATTCTGTGGACTGATGAGACAAAAGGTGAACTTTTTAGAACAGGTGCATTCTGTTACACGTGATTTAAAACTAACAGCATGTGATGTAAAACAAACAGCATTTCACAAAAATAACATCACACCCACAGTCAAGCACAGTGGTGGTATGTGATGCATCAGGACTGGGACAACTTGATAACAATAAATTCTGCTCTAATAGAAGATCCTGAATGACAATGTCTGGACCTTATGACCTCAAGTGCACTTGGGTTATGCACCAGGAAAATGATCCAAAAACACCAGGAAGTCCAGCTCTGAATGACTCAAAAAGGAAAAAACAAAAAGACTAGGCAGTTCAAGACCAAAGTCCAAACTTAAAACCAGTGGTGATTTTGTAGCATGACATTAAACAGGGTGTCCATGCTGGAAAACCCTCTAGGTGACTGAATTAGGACCATTCGATAAAGAAGAGTGAGACAAAAATCAAGACAAAAAGCATCTATTTAATTCATTAGTTAACTATCTTTTTTTCCCCTTTACTCCTCACTCTCATTTATGAGGGGTGGGAAAGGGTGCGCTTGATTGGGTAGCTTATCTTTGTCCGATATTTAAATTTGGTTGGTATTCTAAAAAATTTACTGTAAGTGTGACACATATATACAAACATAAGGAATCTGCAAAGGGGAAAATACAGACTGTACATTTTTCAGGCCCACAAATCATCCTTGTAACAAAATAATGACAAGGAAGCAGTGAAGGTAATCTGCTCTTTATTTGGTGACATGAGCAACTGTCAGAAGTTGCAGATATTTTGCATAACTGTATGCTCATTTCAATCCAGATGTTTCAAACATTTCAGACATGATTATGCACACAATATGTCAACAACACATTTCCCCATTAGTTCCCATACGATAGTACAGACATGCACTCTACAGTCACTCTCATCGTTACCTTGTAATCAATACATGTTATAATTATTAGACATAATAAATAATCTGTAAACTGACACAATGTTTACACCAACATGAACAGTTCAGTACCAAAAAATAATGGAAGACCAGTCTCTTTAATTTACGAGATCAATATGAAAAGCAATTGTAGTGCAAAGAATAGAGAGAATCTCCCTCAGAGGTTCAGGCTGTGCTGCGGAGGCATAAGACTTGTTTCAGTCACTTTAAAGGAATCCTGAGTTCAAGCAACTGTCAGTAACAACGAAATGCACTGTGAAATAATTCTGAGATAATACACACCTCACTCAACAAAAGCAGCAACATTACTCAAATTAATCCACACTCAGCTGATGGCTTGTTGAATAAACTGTGGATTCAGTCCACGCTTTTCAAGGACTACAGTAGTGTGTTCTGAATATGACTCCTGGATCAAACTGCAACTCAAAAGTGACTTCCAAAGACGCACATGACAGATAGGAACACTGTGTCTAACTGAAGGTGAATCAGCAGTTTCACCGCACAGAACCACATTGCATCTGGATTCATAAAATGACTAATAAAAATCTGAGTCCTGCTTCTTCAGGTGGACCATGGGACCTCAGATCAGAAAAACCTACGTGCAGCAGTCAATGGCAAGAGACAAATTATGTTTTGACCCCATTTGCCTTCAGTTACACCTTTTAACAAGTTGGTATCTTCACCAATTGCCTCAGAATAAAATGTAAAAAATAGATCCATGACACTTCTAAAACTTGCCTCATGCAGTATCATTCTAACTTCATCTCTCCACAATCTGCAGTTGTCGACATGGATGGACTTATAATGATTTTCACCTCTTACTTTTCACTTACTCTCAAAGAGTAAGATGAAATGTGCCAAGACAAGATATGGCCCAGTGAGTGACCTTCCACAAGACTAAAAGGTCCTCTGTCAAATTCATGACCTTTACCCTCAAAAGAATAAAAAAAAAAAAAAAATGATCCACACGGTATTCATTGCATTCAACTATTGTATTAAAGTAAGTATAAACCGGTTTCCATTAGTGTATAATCCTCCATGTTCTACCAACATGTTTTGACCCTAGCCCAGAATAAACTTCCTCTTCTGCCTTTTTCCATTTTATAATGTGCGATGTCATTAAAGCAGGAGGTACCTGCACAGAATGAAGAGCCTCCATTTCTATCAAATAGCATTCCACCTCTTTAAGGTAAACACTTTTCTAAAAAGCAGAGCAAATTTCTGTTGCTTGTTACTGCATTGCAGTGTGATACTAGTCTGGTAGAATTACACATTTTATTTTAATGTTCTGGAAACATTAGTTATGTTTAACAGAAAGCATGTTGGACTTTCAAAAACAAAAATTTTCTTTATGACTTCCAACAAATAGTGCTCTGTGTCTATACTGTACGGTGGAGATAAGCTAATCAGGACATGTACAGACACATTTTCCCTGAAAACAGTGAAACCAGTTACTATTTTAATATGAATTAGAATGTTCTTAAATGTTAGAATTATTAGAGCTCCTAAAATGTATTGCTTGTAAAACATATGGAATGAGCGAACACCTTTGTCTCATTTTGATCCAGGAAAAGCCATGTTATTGACTGTGATAAGACATAATAAAACAGCGGTTCTTTCACGTCTCTAGGCACCGTAGATGATGTATAAAGTGACATCAGAAGAGCGCAATCTGCAAATTCACCACTGACTATTGCAAAATGTTACACACTGAAGATTTAAATGATCAAACATCCTAATCGTAACTTATTTTCATGCCATCAAAAATGACTCATCTCTCACCACTGGCTGCTGTACATCCTTCTGAAATTCCATCCCAAGATGCCACACTGCCATGACTAAAGATTCTGTCTGAAAAGTGATCACTGACTACATCACTCGTTAAAATAAAGTTCAAGCTGTAAAAATATTGGTCAGTTGTCAAAAGTTGAGAAACGAGAAGGCAGATACTGGTTGGCTGCTATCAGACACAACTGTGTCATTTGCTGTTCTACTGATGCAAGAAAGAGCCAAGTCCACAGGACCGGTGGAGTTTGGTTGATCTTGATTCTCAGTTGAGCTTTTGTCAATCTCTGTCTGAGGTGTTTCTCTTTCACACGGAGGCCTCCCCTTGGTCACCAGCTCCATACCACTAAACAATGACAGTCTGCTCAGCGGTTTAGAAATGGGAGGGCTTGTGTCTCCAAAACGCTCTGGATCCTCAGCGTCAGCTGTGAGCTCAGTAGTCCTGACAGGGTCTACTTGCGGAAGGAGAGGATGGTTTTCAATGACTGAGCAAGGTGGATGACTGAGGGATTGTGTGGCACATGTGGGTAATATGTCAGGCAGAGACACCTTCAGCTGTTGATGGTCGGAGTCTGTACTATCGGGAGAGTGAAGTAAAGGGTGTGAGGATGTAGATGTGGACGACTGATCATTTGCTGTGTGATGGCTGCTGCTTGCTGTATCCTGCCTGGGCGGGTGCAGAGGCCCACGCATCAGAGCCTCAAACTGTCGCAAGATCTGTTAGGAGAAGATAAAAAGAAAATACTGTATTGTACACTGCCAGTCAAATGTTTGGACACACCCTGTCCTTCAGGGTTTTTTCTTTATTCTTTTTTTCCATCATTGTAAATTCATAATGAAGACATCCAGACTTGTAAACAAAAAATAGTTAAACCCAGAATCAAAAATATAAAACATGTTCTGGGTTGTTTTTGTTTACTACATAATTCCATACATGTACTTTTACAGTTTGGTTGTACCGGTATTCAGTATTAATGGACAATCTTCAAAATGATTTAAAAAAAAAAAAACCTGATGGAGAAGGTGTGTCAAAACTTGACTGGTAATGTGGCTACTTTCTTCTTCTGTATCATTCCCCATCATGAGTCACTCTTTACCTTGGTGGCTTTGTTTGCCACAGGTCCTGAAGGCCCCTCACTGAGCTGATGAAGTCTGCGGTGTGTGGCTATGAACATTTGTTCCAAAGAGAGAAGGTCAGAGGTCATGAAGCATGCCACAGCACACAGTGTCCTCTGCAGGATTGGAGATGCACAACAGGTTATAGTTTAAGTACATCAGGGCAAAACCCTGCATCTTCAGTAATATTCAATGACTGTTACCATTTTAACAGTGTTCGAGGGATCTTGAAGTTTATTTGAGAGCAGTTCCACCACAACCTCGCAGTTAAGAATCGAGCACCTGATGTAAAAAAACAGAAATTAAGTTACAACTATAAAGGATTACAATTCCCAAGCCAAGAAATTAACCCAAAGCCCACATGTACTGACTCTTTAATGAAGTGCTGACTCTCCTCTCTGGACAGAAAAACTCTGGTGCCTTCAGTCAGTCTGCTGATGAGCGCCATCTCCTGACCACAGTCCCCTAGCTGCAGGGCTTCCACTCTTAAGACGAGTCATGACAGAGGAATCTATTAATTCTCTTATACTAGAAATGCACATTTTTTTAAGACAACTTGTTTTTGCCACTCACCGCTCTGAAAGGTCCCCACTGCTCTCCCTGCTGGCTCCGGATTGGCTCCCAGTACCGGCTGACTTGCTGTCCGCAGAGGCCCTGCTGTGGGCTGCGATGTCCTGAGAAGAGTTGTGAGACGAGCTGTTGCCGCTGTCAGTCTCTTCCCAGCCACCTCCAACCTGTCCAGGGCACCGCATGGTCACTGTTGTAATAGCACACAGAGGTCAGAGTACATCTCAACAATCAACAGAAAATTAAACGTGTTATAAGTGACATACTGAAATAAATGAGTCATAGAATCTGGAAAGAATGTAGCTGTCTTTCACCATAACCACTACTCTGCATTCAGTAGCCCCATAGCAGAATGAATGGAGAACATGTGGACTTTTCCTCTGCCTTTAACACAATCCAACCTCATATTTTAGTTGAAAGGCTCCTGCAACAATTTGATTTGAACAATCTAGTGGGGTGGATTTTGGATTTCCTAACCAACAGGATGCAGAGAGTAAAGGTCAATGGCACACAGTCTGACCTAAAGTGCTCTTCTACTGGCTCTCCTCAGGGGTGTGTGATGTCACCACTACTCTTCATCCTGTACACACATATGTGTCAGAGCAGATATGATAACAGACACATCATAAAGTATGCTGATGATTCAGTTATTGTCAGTCTCCTCCAGGATGGTGAGAGTGGCCATGGTCCAGTACTTGATGATTTGTTCACCGGTGTGAGGATTCCTATTTGCAGCTGAATACGACAAAAACTAAAGATATGATTATTGACTTTAGGAGGAAAACTCCC
>JAQQAE010020082.1:0-10777 GCA_029823295.1 Pseudamia nigra | reverse complement strand
CTCAAGTCAGCTGGGATAGGCTCCAGCACCCCCCGACCCTCATGAGGATTAAGGGGTAGAAAATGGATGGATGGATGTTTTACAGTTAAATCTCCCTAAATAATGTTTTTAAACTGGGTTCTATAAGGTATAAAAATTGTGGGAGCTTGACCGACATGCATTTGTAACAGCTTGAAATCTACTGAATAGAATGGATGTGGATGTAAGTGAAAAATATATATATATTTATTTATTTATTTATTTATTTAATTTATTTATTTATTTATTATTATTATTATTATTATTATTTTTGGAAAGTTGGTCTAATAGGCACTTTATAGTGATATTGACTCAACTCCTCCCTGGAGAAGATGCTGTGGAGACCTGGGTTTTTTTCCCACTCCAGGTGTTTCATGTGTTTCATACGTCTTGTGCTTTTTGTGTTTCATGGTTTGGGTTTTGGTGTGTTTTCTTTCTCACCTTGACTCCTTTTGCCTTGACCCCAAAAGTGTCTTCATGTCTAAACCTAATTCTCTTGTCCCAACAAGCTGAACGTGAATAAAGACAATTACAAATGATGTTTTTGATTCATTCAAAGTCTGCATGAAGTATGAGACTAGCCATCATGAAAGTTTCCCACCCACAATGCCAAATACTGTATCTTGACAACTAACAGCAGCAGCTAACCAAACCAACAATGATTGGGATCCTCCACCTGCTGGAGTTGAATTCATTTCTGTTGGCTGAGTGGGACCTCGTCCACTTAGAAAACTACCACAACCTTGTCGGCCAATTGTGGACCTCCAGTCAGTTTTATGGCGCTTATCATCCACCAGTCACAGAGATGGTACTGTAATTGTGGTCTTTGTGTGCATTTTATAATAGATGAGCTGGAACTTACTGACCCCCACACACAACCTCCCAACTATGCCTTGATGTCATACCCAGGACAAAGTCAACAAACTGTTACATTTATTGCTGAAGATGTTTAATGCTGAATTAATTTAACTACTTCATAAACCAACAAATCGTCTTATCATGTGACCATAAACGTAGTTTGTTCCAACCCTCAGTTATGACTGAGGGATGCGTCTCCAGCACAAACAAACACAGACACAAACAGACAATGAGACTGTTGTTGCACTTTCTGTTTCAGTTATAAGTGCTTGTTTTGGTTTCTATTTGTTTTGGCAAGAGGGTGGGAGGGTCAGGATGAGGATTAGGTTTAGGTATGAAGACACTTTTTTAGAACTAGGGTGACAGACAGAAAACTACCGTATTTTCCGGGCGATAAGTCGCTCCGGTATGTTAGTCGCATGAGCCAAAAAAATGCATAATGAAGAAGAAAAAAACATGTATTAGTCACTCTGCAGAACAGGTCGCATTTGTTCGGGGAACGCGCATCAAGCGTTTGACGCCAGAAGTTAGAGCTCACGGCTCGCCTCCCCGCCTCACTGGGTAAGTGACGGTACCGATACGTTCGGTGTTAAGCTGATGGCAGGTATGGTTGTTACCGGTAATGTCTACATTTTAAATTGTCAGTAATACAGATGCGGCAGATGAAGGTACACAAGCCTAGAGCGACGTGTAGTGGCTGTCTGTGTGACAAACACCCTATAGTCGAATTTATTTACTATACAAGACGCTCCGATGTATTTGTCGCTCCCCTAGCCAGACTATGCAAAATGCCGCGACTTGTAATCCGGAAAATATGGTAGTCACAAAGCAGAATGCAGAACCTCAGTCTCTTTGGGGTTTGGTTTTGCCCTGCACATCCTTCTAACAGGTTCTTACTCTTAGTAACACCACTACATAGTTGCATTGACTCTAAACAGAACTTTAGGTCGTACTAGACTGCATGTATTCAAGGTACAGTCTACGATGTTGGGCACTGAGCTCATACGCGAGCTTTTATCACGGTCCACCATAAATGATTAAACATGCGACCTGCAAGTCAACACTGCTTACAACCTCAAAGGTGCACAAGCTCATGTACTGATTCATGGAGAGGAAAAGAGTTATAGCGATAGCTTCTATGGAGATAGCAAGTGTAACTTATCCGACCATAGGATGACTGAGGAGAGACAGCCTGCATTTCAGATTCTTTCAATGTCTGCTACAGGTAAACAAAGAAGAGACAGACTATACTAGTGTGACAATTGTGAGACTGTACTGTATGTTGAATTGACTGGCAGGTCACCTGTTTAATCATTCATATCACACCACCACAAATGATTTGCAACTAGTTTGGTTGCTAACATTGTAGACTGTAGCTTTAAACGCAAATATGATTGTTTTGGGAGCATGGCAGAGTCCTATACACCGCTGGTAGTTTAATTTAAAGGAACATGTGTTATTCTTAGCATATATGGGCATTTTTAACATTGTCAACAATGTCAAATGTCAAAAATAAACAAAAAATGTAACTAAACCTGAAGAAAATAATTAAGAAAGTAAATGAAAATGTACAAAATAAGCAGGAAAATTTAAAAAATCATCAAATAAAATGACCAAAGTACCTTGACAATTCAATCAAGAAAATGAAAACTTTTGTTGTGTGTCTGTTCTTGTCTCATCCTGCATGTTTTTCCAGCCTCTTGAGTGTGTCTGCGTGTCTCTCTTGTATGGTGCTGCATGTCTGTCCGTCTGCTACATGAGCACCTCTTTTCCAAGTATGGTCACTATGAAGCAGAGCTATCGCTTAGGGGCCTTTGGTTGAAATTAATGAGCGACAGCCAAGGGCAAAAAAGAGGAGACAGCTGGGCCTGTCAGCACCCACAACAGGAGCAGCAGCACCCAGGGGCCAAGCAGAGGAGGGAAGAGAGCAAGGCAGCACAGACGACAGAGGACCCGCAACACCACAACCAGCTGAAAGGGTAAAGGGGCAGTTTGACATAGTGTATTGTACTGACTTGGAGGGAATTAAGAAACATTTTAACACTTAAGGACAAACATAAGAATCACAGAAAACACACAAGGGGATTCTAAGTACATGAAAAAGCAACATAAGAACTATTTATTTTCTGCATAGTTACATTTTTCCTGTAATCACTGGAGAACACTGTCTACTCTAATGCAGCCCTCTTCAACAACAATCTACCTATAGAGACACAGCTACAGTAAGTCATGCCCACTTTCTTGCACCTCTTTTCCAGGTCATGGGATATCAGACTGTCTGTAAAGAGAAAATGTTGCAGTCAGCGGCGTGCTGCAGAATATTTTCTGATCCTGACTGAATTCAGTTAATTTAACCTTATATGCCAAGAAAGTTTGTTCAAAATTGTTGAGATACTAGATTGAAAATTAGACTACAAAGTGGAAATTGCATAAATCACAACTTAGTGTCTGCAGTATGTTGAGAGTCTCTGCAGCTCAACATGACAAACCTGGAATGATTGTCACCTCTTTCACTGCCATTTTGGTATTCATGATATATATTACAATGAAATGAAGTAAACAGTCTTTCACTCAAAGCCAACTGATATTTTACTATTTTTATGACAAAATGTGACTTTATTGAGTTGCAAGTTTATTTAAAATTGATAAACATATGTGTAACTGAAAGGATATTTCAGATTGGATCAAAAATTATGTCTTAAGCCACTGATTGTAATGCATTTTTTTTTCTTCCCATAACCGGGAAGAATGTGGCTCAAGTTGTGTATAACTGCTAGCTTGTAGCAAACAACCTCCACAGAGTGGTGAAATTCCTTCTGCTGTGCCCCACAGGACCTTATTATGAAAGTATTTTGGTCAATGGGAACAACAACTATTTTTTCTATCCTGTTTGAATTATGCAATTCTGAACATTTGTCCATTTTAAAAAAGGCAGGTCCAGACAAGGCAGGTAACACTTTAGATTTGGGAACACATATCAGCCATTAATCAGTGAACTTCATTTACTATATCTATTAATAGTGCCCAAATAAATCCAAAAATTGATGTTTTGTAACTCAGTATGTGCTCTCTGTTCTAAAGTGATATATTTTTCATAGCTATTGCATTAATAATTTCACACATATTAAACCAATCATGTTCCCTATCCCTAACAAACTCCAATACACTACAAATGCATATGCTAACCAAGCAACTAATTAAAAACTAATAATGTGATAACTAATAATCTAAAGCAGTGAATCTCAACTGGTGGGTCGCAACCCAAAAGTCAAGGGCATCGGTGTGTTCTGTGCAGCGAGGTGTTGGCACATGAAAGCATGAATTGTCAAAACCGAAGATGACTTCAGGACCTGAGGACGTGACAAAAGTGTCTTAGTTCTTCATGCTCAAAGCAAGAAAAGGCACTTTGTGCATCTTACCACGTGGCGCATCGTATTTTGAAGTTAAAGAAGCCCCACACCATTGTAGAGGACTGGCTTTTGAGGGAAAGGTACTCTCCCGTTTTTACGAACTAAGAGCTGAAATCACTACATTTCTTGCCCAAAACAATTTGCCTCTTGCAGACCAGTTTAGCAACAGTGTGTGTCTCACATATGTTGCTTACCTTGCTAATGTGTTTGACCTACTGTATTAAACACATTAAGTGTGTGTGTATAGGGGAGGGGGCACAACATTTTTATAGCTCCAGACTTTGAGACTCTTGTCAGGACCAAAAAATATGCCCATTTCTCCCATTAATTCCTCCAAACTCAGGTCTGTGATGTCAGTGTTTCACCTAAGGTTGATGCGAGTGCTGCTAGATTCAGAGAGTGAGGATTCTCAGCTAGAGCTACATGATTTGAGTTTTTTGAAAATATTTGTCAATTGTTGCATTTTGTTTGTTGAAAATGGCTGTTACTGAAATGTCCTGATAATTATGTCAGCCTTGTGATTATTGCTTGAATAATTGACTGAATAGTTTTAATGGTACATTGCTTTCTATTCAATGATGGGCGCTCAGATAAAGCTACAGGAGTTGAGTCTTTTTGAAGCTACTTCTCAGTTGGACTTATTATTTCATTTTCGTGCATGAAAACACTGAGTCTGCTAAAAATAGGCTGAAGTTACTAAAGTGAAGAGTTTTGGTTTAGTTAAAATGCAGCTAATTGAGAGTAAAAGCATTAGCACTTGCTGGTCATTTTGGTTTACCATTAAACTTGTCTTGTGTTTTGGAATTTTGTGATATTCTATTCTAATAACTCAGGATCAAAATGTATGATCTTTTCATTCAATACATTTGAGAAGTTGAACATTTTCCTTGACTTTGGGTCACAGCTTCTCATTAAAGGGTGATGGTGGGTTCCAGTTGCGAACCATGGATCTAAAGTGTAACTGTGATGTTGTTGTAACTTCATCTCTCCACAAGCTGTTCAGAGCTGCTGAAGGGTCTCTGCAGCTTATTGGAGAAAACGTGTGCTTATTTTCACCCGGGTTCACACTTTATTTTCAAAGATTGAGATGAAGATTGCTAAGGTAAGGGGTTTTTTGATGTTGCTGACATCACAAGACAAAAGTGCAGTTAAATGACTTTTTTGTGTCAAAGTGTGATTTCCCTGACTTGTAATACTTTCCTTTAAATAGACAAACAGCTTATAGTATGTATGGTTGATCCATTCAAATTCAAAGGAGTGAGTTATTCCTTAATACTAGCTGAGCTCTTGGTTTTCATTTCCTGTGACGGTCCTCATGAGAACCAATTTCATCATAGTTTGATGGTTTTAACGACTGCACTTGAGGACACATGTAAAGTTCTGGAGATTTTTTAGATTGATTGACCTTCATTTAATGATGGGATTTTGTACAGTAGTTGTAGTAGCACTAATAGGGCTATTGACAGTGTACTCACCCTTCTTCTGCACAAGATACCTGTTAGTCTAAAGCACATTAAGGAGACAAGAAATGGCACAAATCAACTGAATTGTGAATTAAATACCATCCCAAGTTACTTCCTGGTGAATATGATTATGTCATAAGTGTGCAAAGCTGTCATCAAAGCTAAATATGGAAATTTTGAGAATATTAATGGATATAAATGTAGAACACTTTTTTGGGTTGTTTAACTCTTTTTTCTGTACTACGTAGTTCCATATGTGTCCATTCAGTATTAATGCAGAATGTTGAAAAATAAGAAAACTAACTGAGGAAGAAGGTGTGTCCAAACTTTTGACTGGCAGTGTATATAATCCAGTATGGTATTGCACATCTTACAGAGTGACTTAAAGCAGAACAACTACATGTTCCTGCTTATTCTCCACAACTCATTACTGTGAGTTATTCACTAGTGAAAAGACTTTCTCCATTAGTGGCTGGAATGCAAAGTCATGCAGCATCCTACACCTGAATTGGCCCTTTATGTACCGCGTTTGTGTGCAATCATCTAAAACTCATGTCTTTTCATGTGAATGTCTTCACAGCCTTGTGTCAAAGAGGTGTTTTTTTATTAGCAGGTAATCATTTCTATGAAGGTATTCACATAGAAAAGCTGTTTTCCTTCTTATGCCACAGTAAGTGTTCCATTGAGTTGTATTATGATAAAGAGCAGAGTGAGGAAGAGGAGTGAAAAAGGACGTAATGACAAAGAAAGAAAGGAAGTTAAGAATTAGAGGAAAAAAAAATTGTCAGAGGTATGTGTGACTTTTTGATGCACCAAGAGCAAGGACAGCCTTGGTCTAATTGGGCAAGGTGTTTACAAAAATTGCCAAGAATCTGGTTCATTTACTTTATTCATGCGGCATTTCCACATTTGTTTTCTTTTCTTTTGTGTCATTAACTAGTTGGATACATCAGTTGCAAAAGGTTTTTTTTATTTCATCTTTACACACCCCGTCTGTATGGCTCTGCAGATTCCATGTGTTGAGCACAGTTAAATTGGTTAAAACTTAAACAGGTTTAATTTCCCAATCTATTTTTTTTTTTTTTGCACACTATTACACATATTCTGATGTCACTAATAAATATAAGTTTGCTTATATTTGTCTTATTTGATTATTCTGTGCAGCCATAGACTCCAAGTAGTTAAAAGTCAGTTCTTCTAATGCCCGATTCAGACGTTGCATTTACATCCATCCTAGCAAATCTGATCAAATCCAGCCACATGGAGACAAATGCAAGATCTGAACATTCCTCAGATGCAGTCAGAGGTGGTGACATTCTCTGAACATACTGTACATCCATCCTGAGGCATGTTAAAGACTTCTTATTCAGCTGACGGTACCTGTCATAATATTATAGTGTTTTAAAGTAATTTGAAATGAAAAATGGGAGTGCCTCACGTTTGTGCTTACCATCTCAAAATAGGGCTATTTTTTAAAATATAAGCCATGGTGCTCAAAGAAAAAAGTTCACCAGAGTTTGTGCAGAATAACCCAAACCTGCAGCCAGGCCCCACCCCAACGTTCTATGGCAGCATCCGTTTTTTTGTGAAAACTGGAGGTGCTGTAGATGTGCATTCGCAGGCTTTACCACCGCTGCCGTTTCCAACAAGATATACAGTGCACTGACCAAACACAACACTCTCAGGTTTAAGATATTTTGAGCACACTGAGCCAAGTTGAATTTGAGTTATGTCACACAGATTACACCTTGAAAGCTCAAAAGGTTTGGTTTTGTTCTGCTGTGTGGCTACATTGTTCCACTTGACTGCACATCCTTAGAATTATGGCATGCTAATGAAATTGAGTAGATCCAAATCCTTCTAAAACTTAATCAATAAATAGCCGTACCATTTTTAAAACTCATTTGCATTTCTTCGGTGCAACGTTTGTCCATGGCACGACTAAGTCAAATTCAGCGAGAACAAGGCATTGGCATGCTGACTGGTGGGATGACACAAAGACGTGTTACCAGGGCCTTGGGCGTCCACATGTCGACGATTACAAGTCTTTGGAGAACGTATAATGACACCGGGCGCACTAACATCTGACCACGTACTCACAGGCCATGTTTCACCATCCCCTGGCATATTCATCTCCAACACAATTAATTTGCTGTTGTGACTAATTTGTTTTCCATTTGTAATGTTATTACACGATATTCATATTGAAATTTCATATCTGATGCGTGTTGTTAATGTGTATCACTTCAATTGGGTATAATGTGCATAAACCTGAATGCTGCATTGCAAGTTTTGGTCAATGTAGAAACCGAAAACTCTGATTTACTACAAGCTTCCGAGAACAATGGATTCTAGGAAGTCTTTTGTTTGTGCACATAACATACTGCAAACAAAAGTCTTTTTGGATGTGTATACAGTGGCCGTCAGCGGTTTCATGCCTCAAGGCACTTGTGTATTGACAACATTTTGGAGCGCAGATCCTTGCACTTTGGTCCTAAGTTTGGGAAAAACAGATTTGGGATACTTTAACACCTGAGAGTTTAAACCAAAGTTCAAGCCTTTGTTACAGTATGTTGTCTGTGTTTGATGTGTTTATGTGCATGTGCTGTATTTCACTATTCTCACCACTGACTGGGATATAGGTAGGGAATGTTTATATTAATGGAAAATCTAATAATATCTTATAATATAATATCTATAGTCACAATAAAAGACAGAACAGTGGGAATTTTATAACATGCCGTTTAAAGGAAGACATGCATCTTTCTGAAATCTGTAAAAAAAAACTGGAGAAAAAGACCTTGGTAAGCAAATAGATGAACCCATGTGGCCAAACATTGGTGATAGACGCATTTCACTTTTACAAGTAATAAGATCAAAGAAGAAAATTTTAAAGTTATTCACAAATTCTTTCTCACGCCAATAAAAATGCATAAAATCTCAAAAAATAATTCTCAGATGTAAAACAGAAGATGGAACATTTATGCACTTGCAGCACATTCACACTGTTTGGTCCGCTTTGAATAAACCCTGGTCCACTTCCACTGAAACGGACCAGAGTTGTTTGGGGCAGCGTGAACATTCACTCTACTCTGGTGTGGACCAAACCAGTGAACTCTGGTCCACTTGAAAAGTGGGGGTGATGAATGCTGAGATGTTTACGCAGAGCGACACACTGCATAGCTCGCTGCCTCGCCTGCTGCTCAAACTCAGCAGCTTCTAGTGAAAAACCTATGCAATACATGCACACAGCTGCTGTAGCTCCATTGTTTACTTGTGATGAAAAAGCAGCTGAATAGTTTTCCGTGTTCGTTCCTGATCAATCAGTGAGCTGGGTCTTCTTTTTCCTCATCTTTTTTTTCTTGGTCAGTGTTTGTTTTTGGCAATACCACCCCAAAAAAGCAATTAAAGGAACTGCGTGACGACGTCATCAGATTTGGTCTGTTTGAGTAAAGTGCAGCGTGAATGTGAACCAAACCAAATTAAAGTGTTTCACGGCGTTCTCTGACCTATTGTACCGAGTTCCCTCGACTATCCTAGTGTGAATGTGCCCTTATCTTGGTATTGTGAATAATTAAAATTTCAGTTTATCTTTTTAGTCAGTATTAGAATTAGAGTTTGATTTAAATCCTTGCTTATATTTACTAAACAATGTGAACGGTTTTCATATGGATAATAAAAATGGCTAATAACTATATTATATACTATAGTTTGCTAAGCAATGTGTACTTATCTTATGGAAAAATTAATCATCTGCTACCTTTATGATGTTTATCAGCCACCTTGAAAAATGTATTCCCTTACAGAAATGGACATAATAAAAATATGGTCACAAAGAGATTTCTGTTGAATTGTGGAGGCCTTTAGTTTCTTATCATAATGAGCTTGTTGCAATTCTCACTGGACCCAAAAACAGAAGACAGCAGGTAAAGTTGGTAAGGTTTATTACAATGGCGAGGTAAGTATGACTTTAGCTTCACAGGCAGACTGGGAGACAGGCGGACTGGGAGACAGGCAGACTGGGAAACAGGCGGACTGGGAGACAGGCAGACTGGGAAACAGGCGGACTGCGAGACAGGCGGACTGGGAGACAGGCTGGCAGGCAGGTGGACCGAGGAGCAGGTAATGGGAGATGGCACCTGAACACAGGAGGAGGTAAGTGCAATTTCAAATGCTGAGCCACTGGTCACAAACAGGTAGTTGAGTAACAACAAACTGGCGAGGAGCAGCAGAAGAGCCAGGCTTATATACTGCTGTTGATGAAGGTGGAATTGGATACAGGTGTGCCATAGGAGGTCTGGTCCTGCCCACACAGACCCTGGAAAGGAGGATCCAGCTGCACACAAGGAGGGGAATACACACAAGACAGGGGAGCAGTCCAAGACCACGACTGGATCCTGACAGAGCTATGATAACAAACCTTAATCTGGAATGATTAATTGAAATGAATTCTGAAATGAATTCTGAATGAACTTCAGATGTTGTCTTGTTGCTGTTTTGCTCTATTTCAGGGGTCTCAAACTTGTGCCATAGAGGGCTGAGACCCTGCAGGTTTTTTTTTTCTAACCAGTCTCCAACCTGCAGATTTAACTGATTAGCTCCTTCCCCTGATTGCTGATCAGTGAAATCACCTGTTTTAGTGACTGGTTGGATAGAAAAACAAAAAAGAAAAAAAGAAGGGGAAAAACAATGGAAAAGCTTTCATGTGATGTTTTTAATTGACGTGTTTTACAGCGTGCATGGTCTGAACCAGGGTTAAATTTGATCTGGACATAGGGCACTTCAAACATACCTAGTTTAATCTGGACTTTTGAATTATATGGTTTGATTATCTGATGTGAAACATCCCTCCTTGGTCTGACCTATTCTATTCTATTCTATTCTATTCTATTCCATTCTGTTCTAGTCTAGTCTAGTTTAGTCTACGTCCTTCTATTCTATTCTATACTATTTTACCGTAATATTCACACTATAAGCCGCGGCTTTTGTCACACATTGCCGACCCTGCGGCTTATACAATGATGCGGC